>MU193899.1:0-15108 GCA_016904865.1 Pissodes strobi | reverse complement strand
TATTGCAAGGTGTGATACCCTATTATCTTGAAATCCTTTTATACTATAATTATTCAGTTCCACCGTTTCAGGATGGTGGCTGTTCGTAGTTGAGAGATCCGTATAGTTTTTAGTGATCAAATAATAAATTATCACTTTTTAAATCAAAATTTAAAACAAAATGTTCGTCAAAAAGTTAAAATAACGGTTTAGCCACAGAAGAAATAGAATCAGAATCCCATTTCTAATGTTTTTCGGCAGCACGCGAGCCCTCGACGCGCATCCTAAATCAGCCAATACTCGTGGAAAATCAGTGTCGCCCGACCATCGCTTTAAGTTTATTATTACATTTGACCAGTGCCTGCGTGCTGCATGTTTTGAATTATGACATTACCTTCTGCTAGGTGCTAGTGTTCTGTTTTTATTCGGTTTTGTGTGTTTGTGTTAAAAAGTATTTCGAGAATATTTGAACGAAATGAATAACAGCAGGGAAAAACATGTTTGCTAAGTATCGAATCTTATAACTGCAGTTTCACTTTTTTCTTTCCTGAAATAAAGGCGAAAGTAAAACAAATCTATATTTTTGTTGATACCTGTTATATGTAAGTGAGCGTTAAAATTTGTATTGTTTGGTGCATTTTTACATATCTTATAGATATAATACATTTTTTTCTTCATGAATTTCTTGACAAACTTAACGCGGGAAAAAATTGAAAAAAACGTAAACAAATGTTCGGAAAGTTATTAAAATTATAATAAAATGAAACAAGAAAAAAAAATTAAATAAAGAAAACAGAAGATTGTTCGGAGAGTTAGTAAAAGTATTATAAAACCAAATAAGCAAAAAAAATAAAAATAAAAAATTCTTCGACATGTTAATAAAAGTATTATAAAACGAAATAAAGACAAAAACTAATAATACGGAAAAATAAGAGAAACGCGGTTTTCGGCGAAACCAAGTTGAAAAGGAGGGTTAAAAAATATGAAATAATATATATTTTAAAAACTGGAAACCTATGTCAGAGTCTCACAATTCAAGAAATATTTAAAATTTTTTGATGAAAAATTCTATGACAAAAGAAAACATGAAAGTTTTGTATTTCCCATTTATTTGACATCTTTTGAAATAAACTCTCTAAGTGGGCGCAGAAATATGCGGGAAAATCTGTATATTCATGCAATATATTTTATTTTATGTTTCCATTAATATCCGAAATACGGTATTATGCATAAAAACCAAGCATTTTAGGAATTATAGATCAGTAATTATCTTTTACTTAATATACATAGTAACCGAACTTAATTATAAAGTTATAAAATATGCGTGGCCCTCCGCTCCGCCCGAGAATAACAACCGCGCCAGTTTCCTCTGGTTTGTTTTTGTGTTAATTATTATTGAAGTGACTACTTTAGCAAGAGTAAAGTCAGAAAAAATGAAACGCTTATCAGAGTGAAACGCCCGTTTGATTAAGTATGTTCCAACATAGCTGGAGGGCTGAAATTTTCAGGACATGTAGCCGGGGTAAAATGAGGATCCTGGACGAAAACTGGACCCCGTACCCCCGCTCGTTGGGCCAAGAGAGAGGGAAGAAGAAAAAACTAAAATAATTATTTTCGGAAGAACGAGAAGGATTACGGATTCGAAATGTTTATGGTAGGTGCGCCTCATGGGGGGGACCGGGGAACTAATTCAAGAGTGATTTTGGGTAAAAAAAGGTTTTTGCCGATATCTCTGCAACGGACCCTCGAGCCGAAGAATCTCCCCGGAGACCTAAAAATTTTCGATAAAATGAAAAAAGTGGAAATAACGTAAAACATTGTACGAAATGTATTATAAAACGAAATAAGAAAAAAATAGTATTTAAAAAAAAAAGTTGGAGAAACGCGGTTTTCGGTAAAAAAAGCAAAGGAGTTCAGCTACGAGGTCGGAAAGGGCAAAAACGGGAAGAAAAACTGTTTTATGGATTTTTTTTTGGAAATGGGAGAAAAACAAAAAAAAACGTAAAAAAATGTTCGGAAAGTTAATAAAAGTATTATAAAAGGAAATTACAAAATTACAACAATAAAAAACGTAAAAGAACGTTAGGAAAGTTAATAAAAGTATTATAAAACTAAATAAGAAAAAAATATTTAAAAAAAGGAAAAAACTGTTCGGACAGTTAATAAAAATATAAAACGAATTAATTTTACTAATAAGTAAAAAAGAAGAAAGTGGTTTTCGGCGAAAAAAAATTGAAAAAAAAACAAAAACGCAACTAAAGTTTAAAAACCAGGTCGAAACCGAGGGCAAAAGTTGAGAAGAAACGCTAAAAGTAGATAAACACTCAATTCCCAGTATCTTTTTCAGTAGTTTCACTTCAGTTGTGTGCTTATAGTCATTTGAAGCGGTTCCGATACGTCATAATCAATTCTAAGAGGTTTGGGTAGTTTGGGTTAGTCGTTAAATCAATATTGGGTTAGTTTCACTTAATCTCAACTTATTTTAATCATTTGAACCGGTTCCGATACGTTATAATCAATTTTAATAGATTTGGTTAGTTTGGAATAGTCGTCGATTCAACTTTCGGATAGTTTCACTTATTCTCACCTTATTTTGGCCATTTGAAGCGGTTCCGATCCGTTATAATCAGTTTGAATAAATTTGGTTAGTTTGGGTTAATCGTCCACTCAACGAAACGAAAATTTCTTAACGCTGTCACGTTCAGATTTTGACAGTTCGAGTCATTATTGTGTTTTGAAGCACCCTCGTAGCTATTCCTTCTAGCATTTAGCTTTTGGAGGGATTCGTTGCGCGAGTCTCGGCTTGGTACGGCCCGACCGGATGGTTGGGGGGACACGAGTTTTGCGGGAAAAAGGACTCGTCTTCCTTTTTGACTAGAGAAGTGGTTCCGTTAAGTCGGCCGTAGTTCTATCTCTCGCCGAAGGCGGATTTTGATCGATTTACGGGAAAGTATTTCCGTTTTGGTTCTGGGAACCTGCTATTGAGATACGTATAGTGTTCGTTGTTCGAAGTTTTATTAGCTGCTTCCAATTGGTCAACCCAGCCATTGTACGTCGTGTGTTTTGTTGTTATTGATTCGAGTGCCCTTTTAGTAAGGTAAGAATTCCGTATTTTTAGCCTATATTTCGCGGTTTCGTGGGTCTAGTATTATCATTCACTATTGCATTATTCTTTTGATTATTAATTGCGGGTTCAAATGTTTAAATTTAAATATTTCATTGCGTTGAATTAATTTTTTTGGTACAGTTAAATTGACATGAAAATATTACCGGCTTTGGAATGTGAAAACGAACGAGTTTTGTAGATCCGGGCTCGCTATCGGGTTTTTATGTACAGGGTCATTTTTTATATTTTCCCACCCCCCTTAACTTTTTTGTGCCACTGTGTAGAAAAGAAATGTAAATATGAAAGTTGTAGTGCTTGAAAAGTAGTTATCAGAAAACATATTTTTGTCTATACAGGGTGTTGCAAAAAGTGCGAAAAACAAGAAAATATATATTTTTTAAATGGGACACCCTGTATATTTCTCCTCAGGACGAAAGATCTTTATCCTCCCATTACAAATATATATAATTTGTCTACATTTGCTTAAGCCATTTCCGAGCTATTGAACTTTAAAAGTTGAAAACATGAATTCAAAGTAATTTCAAACCAATCAAAGTAGCCTTGCTCGCCATTAAGAAAAATATGAAATATGTCAAAATAGCCATGAATGACATTAACAAAATAGTATATTAAGATACTAGTTTTAAAAGACAATATTTTTTCGCACGAGCACGAAATTAGGAAACGACCCGCTTGCGGGGAGTTTCCTAACGTGGGAGTGCACAAAAATTTCTTTTAAAACGTGTATTTTGTACTATTTTTGTCTATTTTGCAGGTTTTTTTAATTAAAACAGTAATTTATTTTATTCTCGATCAGCACTTGAACGGCCATCTTGTCATTTTTGACGTCTGTATTAGTAGAAATCCCATTCAAAGCGGTGTCGAAATTTTTGCTAGTGGGCCTTGACATTGAACAATTTTGTTAATATCATAGCAACTAGTCAACAAAATGCGTATCGAAAAGAACCTCTTTTCGACACTACTTATAGTGTTATTTTTCAAAATGCGTTATACAGATGAAGAGAAATGTGAAATGTTGCGTTTGTATTATCAAAATCGTAAAAATGCGTGTGCAGCTAGAAGAGAATATAGACGCATATTTCCTAACAGAGAAGTTCCAGACCGAAAAACTTTTAGTAATATAGAGCGGGGATTTACGCAACGAAAATCAGTTCACAGGAAAAGGCGAGTTGCCGTAGTTAATGAAATTTTGTTGTTTTTTCAAGGTAACAGGAATTAACAACTATTAAAAACCTAATGATTTACTAAACTAACACCATTTAGAAAACCCGAACAGATTCATAGAAGATGCCCGTAAGCATTTTGATAAAAAAAAATTCAAAATACGCTTAAAAAGTACGGGTATTTTGTGAAAATATGTTACGAAGGAAGGAACAAGATCGTTATTTTTTTTAATAAAATATTATGGACTGACGAGTGCACTTTTACAACTGCGGGCATATTTAATAGAAGAAACACACATTTTTGGGCCGCTCAAAACCCACGAGAATTATCGGAAATAAACTTTCAAGAAAGAAAGTCCCTGCATATGAAGGTTCCCTAACCGGCGAAAGGTATTTGCAATTTTTAAATCAGGAAATAGAGTTCTCTTGGATATAATCCAATTCGCCAATATGCTCAAATAATATGGCACCAAGATGGTGCCCCACCTCACAATGTTATGCCTGTGGTTAATTTTTTAAACAATAGATACGAAACATGGATTGGTAGGCAGGGAATCGTCCACTGGCCACCGAACAGTCCAGATCTCACGCCTTTAGATGCGTTTTTGTGGGGGTATTTAAAAAACAAAGTTTATGCTCAGAGAAGTGCCAATATTGAAGATATCAGGGCGAGAATTTTATACTACATAAACGACCTTAACCAGAACAATGCAATTTTTATTATCAATGCAACAAATAAATTAGAAAGCGACTTCCGAGATTGTTTCAATAGGAACTGTGGGCATATTCAACAATTGTAATAGTTAAGTTTTCTATTATCAAACATGTTAAGATATGTTTGTATATAATAATAAAAAATGATTAAAACATTGATTTATTTTATTTAAATCAACTTTCAAAGTTAAATAGCTCGGAAATGGCTTAAACAAATGTAGACAAATTATATATTTTTGTAATCGGAGAATAAAGATCTTTCGTCCTGAGCAGAAATATACCGGGTGTTCCATTTAAAAAATATATATTTTCTTGTTTTTCGCACTTTTTGCAACACCCTGTATAAACAAAAATATGATTTCTGAAAACTACTTCTCGAGCACTACAACTTTCATATTTGCATTTTTTTTCTACACAGTGGCACAAAAAAGTTAAGGGGGGTGGGAAAATATAAAAAATGACCCTGTACCACTGAACTACGCGTTTTTATGTTCTTTCCGAACGTTTTGCGTTGTCGATTTTCGGCGATATTAAGGGCTCGTTTTACTGAACTAATCTGGGCGCATTGTTTTATAATCAGGGCCATTATTTCGCATTTCGGATTTTAATTTCATGTATATTGTTTGAGAAATTTAAGAAAAATACGCGATTTGTTCTATTTTTCATTATTGTACCGAGATTGGGACCGGTACCGTGTAAATTACTGTGCTTTTCTCAATATTAATATTTGTTTTTTTTTCAAACGACATCTAGTCATTCGTGTTAGATGCGTTAGATTTTGATTTTGACACTAATCAGGGAATTGGGTCGATTTAATTAGGTAGTAATTCATGCATACCTTTTTAATTGTATTAAGGGAGGCTACTTCAGCTATTTTTGAGAGTGCATATGTTAGCGCTCATTTGACCATAGTTTCGCTTTATTGACCTTAGAGCTCGAGTCATTAAATGAATTTCGATTAAATAATTAGATAGCAAATACCTTAAATTACAATTAATTAATTAGATAGTTAGCAAATTAGAGGTTAGGCATGCTAACCGGTTAATTTGATTGGAATTTGTCTGGGCGCTGGGCTAGTTAAGATAATTTGCGATTTTTGGTCTGATATTTTTAATTATGTTAGTTTTTTTTTGCAAGCTCGGTAAGAGCTATTTATTCATTGGTTTTTTGTGGTAGTGAATAATAAAATTACGTTCTTTTTATTAGTGCCGACACGACGGCTTATATTTTCGGGCTTCGCTATGGGAGCTCAACTAGAGAAACAAACCCAATCTGACCCAGTTGGATCCAAAAAATAATTTTATAATTTTTATAACTTTTTTGCGTCTAATATGTTCGGTTAATATCGATAATTAAGGGTTTTAACAATTATCCGTAATTCCTTATTTGCTTAGGTTTTATGCATAATAACGTATTTCGGATATTAGCAGTAACATATCTATAAATATTATATGCAAACTCCTATACTATTTACATACAATCAGACAAATACATGATTATTAATAGAAAATAATGCGAATACCCACCTGTTTACGAACTTTGGAAAAAGCGTAATACGGACCTGGAATTTCCCTTTTAAAAACTGTCGACGCTAAAGGAATTTATCATTTGTCAAACAATCAAAATATTCTCCCTAATGCCACCTTTTTGAGAGAATATTCTCATTGTTTTTTCTTCTGTGGTGTATTCTTTTTTAAATTCTTCATGTCATCCAAATTTCACCCTATTAATAGTTTAAAGATATTGTCAAATCCATGGACGACACTCACACTTTATACTGAAATACTTTAAAAAATAATATGACTAAAATTGGATGAGTTAATTCCGAATGACCGGATCTTTAAAATGCGGTGTTCATCGACCGCGATCCCATTTGAATAGAATTTCAAGATGACACCCAGCCGTTGCTATATCTGCCGTTGAAAAGATGTTGATAAATTATATAACCTTACCCAATTTCAAGATGAATGAATAAAGTGTAGCAAATGCTTTTACTCAACCTCCGTCTCTTTTTCCTGCATTAAAGCTGAATGTGTGTATCTCAAAAAACTTTAGCAAAAGCATTTGCTTCTGTTTTATTCATATGAGCCATTATGCATGACAGTATAGTATCTTTATTCTGTAGACTTTGGTATAGTAGTGTGTTAGCCAAGTTTCAAGTTGCTATTCGCACCGGTAACAATAGTAGTTTGAAATTAATTTGTCTGTTAAATATTTTGTTTGATAATTATTTAGTTATTTTAAAAACATTTTAATGTTATGATCATTTTTATACGAACAGAGCAGTAGAAAAACGAATTTTAATATGTGAATTAATTTCAATATGCAAATTTGCATGATTTGTATCGGCCAAACACTCCTTCACGTGGAACTATGCGATTGTACATGAACGCAGTTTTTCAGAAACCACCTTGATGAGAGAATTAAGAAAAAGATGGTCTTTCAACACGATTTCTACGGTGACAGCGAGATGTGTTTTGAGAAGGTACCGTTCATGTTGTTCGAATGCTTTGATTTGTGTTATAACCTTTTAATGTATAATATTGAGTAAGGAAGGATAATACAATTCAGTTTACAACTTATGCCTGGCATTACGTTAAATTAGAACCGGTTCCTTTTGCGTCTGGAATTGTATTTCACCTAATCTTAATGTATCTTCATCTTAACTTATCTCTTGAGTCATTTTAGATAAATTGATTCCTGGATCATTATAAGGCAGGCAGTGCCTATTATATTGTTTACCTATTATCTTTTGCATATATCCATGTTGTTTTGTAACCATGATGAATAGTTTGCATATCAGGCACATAGCATTGTCGATAATATCGTGTAGCTAATTTTTTTTACATATACTCATGTTGTCTTGTGGCGGAGGAGAAAGAACCTTAATCCTAAAAAAGAGCGACTGGTATTTAATTACTGATTTTTGCCTACAACACTTTCTCAAGCATCACTATTTACCGTTGGTATTATCTGATCTTATCAAAGGTGATCTTAATTAATTACTCGTAAACCTACATCTAATTGATTTATTTTTCCTTTAATATTTAAAGAGTGCGACGTTTTTAAGATAACTTTAGGCCTTGCCAGAATTGGCAACCGTTGGTTTATTACTTGTCTTTGTACACCCAAAGGCGTTAAAGAAGTTTTCACTTCAAAAAATTAAAAAGGTAGTCAGTTACTTTATTATTTATAATATTCTGATAATATTAAATAAATGAGATATGCAAAATTTATCATTATTCGTTTAACACTGTTTCGTGACGGTTTCCGTTTATCCGGATACACCTATGTCAGCAAATGTCTAGCGTTATTATTAATAATAATTAAGTATCTGGAAATACCGAACTCAAGAGGTGTTATTGTATCTGGTCAAACGATAAGAAATAGTGTTATTTCTGTAGTGTTCGATTGTTTTTTTTTCGCCTCGCCGCCATGTCCAACTAATAACATAACTTATAGCATTATAGCATTTTTACAGTAGAAAAATGTTAAATTGCCAATATTTCAAAAACAACAAAATTTTGGAAAAGATAGCCTTATCTAAAGTCGCCCATATTTTTAATGCTAAATAAGACTGAATTTTAAAAATAGGTTTATACATGAAAAAAATACTTTTAACGCTTTTTTCATTTAAATTTTTAATGCTAGTTTTTGTCACCCTGTATTTATTTATTATTAATATGTCAAAAATCAACTTCAGTTAAATAATAAAGGCTTTCAATAGGATAAATTGATAGTTATATTCAGATCTGCAAACGTACAAATATTTTTTGGGGATTTTCGATCAACAATAAACATTGTGCACAATTTTTAGAAATGAGGGAAAAAACTTCTCATGCCTGAAACATTTTGTCAAGTTGGAGGATTTCTGTCATATAATCTTAGTTAATTAGTAACTGCTTATTTTGTAAATAGTTTTTTTTATGGTTAGGTGTGTTTTAAATTGTTGGTGTTTATGGTCAGCCTGAACATTTTAATGTAAGGTTTTATTTTCGACAATTTACTTTAATTATTATTTATGTACTTATTAGATATTGCACATATTTTTTCTTCTAAAAATTTTAATTAATATTAGAGTCATGTTATTTAATATGGTTTTTTTATTTATTTTTGATAGAATGTTTTAACATTTTTAATTTTTTTATAAAAGGAAGGAACATACAAGCATGAAAAATAGGATTCTATTTAAAATTTGGTGCAGAAATTAATAAAAGTATTATTTTTTCGATGATATTAAATCCTAAATAAATGAATACATGGTTTGTATAAGTCTAGAAAGCCATTCAAATTCTGAAATTAAATCTAAGTGGACCTATTAAAAATAAGCACCATTTTTATTATAAAACTTTAAATACATTTTTTGTATTATGCATTATTTGCCCGCGATAAAATAATTAATTTAGAGAACTCTTTAAATCCTTTAACCAGTAAAATATGTTAAAAAATAGAAATTTATCGCGTTTATTCTCAATACTGGTAGTTTCTGAACTTATATGCCCTTTCTAGGCTTGCAACAAGCATTTATCCAAAGCAACACTTGATTAATTATATTAAAACTACTTGGTTTATTTTTATATTTAATATCCATATTAAAAAGAAATCAATTCGATTCAGGAGTACTTACTTAAATAGCAATCTTTCATAAAGGAATATGGTGGTTTACTCTTTGTAATTTACGATTTATATGTATTTTTTTAGAAACTATCTTGACAATATTCCATACTTACTTCGAATTGTAAGTCTATAGGAAGTAAACAAAAACAAGAAAGTTCCAGCGGTGTATGTCGCCTTATAATACTAACGAAAAATAAAAATTAATATTAAGTTTCATATAAGCAGAATTGCCACAATAGTATTTGGGGCAATTTTTTTATAATATTTTTTGTTTCTTAATAAATTAATATACCTGCTCTTTTGGAGTGATTTCAGAAAGATATGATTTGCTTCTCTACGAAATAGTTTATCCAGTGGCGTAGCTACCGGGTGGGCCAGGGGGGGGGCAAGACCCCACGGCGCCAAGAGAAATTAGGCGCCGCTCCGAATTTATAAATATGCTAATGCTAACAATGCTCATGAGCTTAACTGAGTTTTTAAATTAATTAAATTATAATACAATCAAAGACCGAAATATGTAACCCAACCAATACATTTTGTGTCTGGTATTTATTATTTATTCTACGTGGAATAAAAAGATATATCCCGGCGCGGCGGCATTTGGTACATGCAAACTTGTAAAAACGCTGCGTAAATGTGCGTACAGACCTGACGCGACACGCGTGCGACAGTCTAAAATTTCAAGGTGTGGACGGGGAGCGCGCGCGACGCTAGCGCAGCCTGTCCAAGGCGCGTCACTACCCGTCTGCTGTCGGTTTTTCGACGGCAGATCAAAGAAAGAGCGAGGCGCAGTGTGGACGGGTACTATAGTAGGCGCGAAGCAATCGCGCGAGAAATCATGGAGGCCTGGAGTGAAGAAGTTCAATTCGTGGCGAGCGCGTCTCTTTACATGGCTCGCAGTAGGTGCGCAAGACAACAGCGCTCGTCGCGTAGGGTACGTCCATAGTGCACCGCTGCTCGCTTCTCGCTAGCCGGCTTTTACTCTACCGGCTTGGTCAACCTGCGCGATTGTAGCAGGTGGTGGTCATAGAGCACCGCTTGGGTTAGTGTCTCGCTTTGTCGCAGTTGACATCATGAAGCTATCTCGTGAGGATCTGTTATGAATTTTATTAGCCAGTGATAATGTTTCTAATAAATTAAAACAAGAAAGAACAACTCACACTCATGAAATTAATAGGTCTCGCTCAGAAGTTGGTGAATACCATACTTCAATCGTTTGTCTCATATAACATTTTTTAAAAGCACTTCCGAAATAAAAATATCTTTATCAATTTCCATCCTACGGATCTTATCTTTTTAATCAATGTTTATAAATATTTAATATTTATTTAAATGAGTAAGAAATTAGAACAATCCTGCGTATTGCACTGCACATCAAATAACATCAAACACCAAGCGGGTTAAGCGGTATGCGAGAAAAAGAAATACAAATTCATTCCGGTAAAAGCTGATTAAGCAGGTTCAAGCAGGCTACAGGGGCACTATGGCCACGCGCTACCATTTCTTTATAAAGTCGCTAATCTGCCGCGATGAAACGAGAAGCGAGAAGCGGTGCACTATGGACGTACCCGTACGCGTAGCAGGCGCGCGGGAGGCGCGTCGCGTGCGTGTCGTGCGCGCGTCCCGCCAGGTCTGTACGCACCTTAAGGCGGCATGCGACTTCAAAGACAAACATTCCGAAAATTTCGGTCGTAAAAAAGTATGTGTTTTTTAGAGTTTCGTATTTAGGAAGTACCATAAGCCAGACAAGTCTAAATAAATAGCCTAGCAGTACTAAGCATAGAAAATGAATTTGTCTAAAAAATTAATTTTGATCAAATAATCGATCAATTTACGTCGATTTAAAAACAAAGAAAGACCAATGTTTAATTAATTAATTAAGGTTACAGATTTGTAGTTTACGTTTATATTTAAATTTGTATGTACCTGTTGGTTGGGTGCCGTTTATATATTTTACATTCATATTCCTGTAAATTAAAAAAAGCGTTTGCACTATGTGCGCATATCAGAAGTGAAACTTCAAACGCCCTAGCCTCGAATTTGGTTAAAGAGTATTTTTTTTTAAATATATCACTCAATTAACAAAAAGGGAAGACATAAAAGACTATAAAAGTTTCGCTTATGTCTTGACAAGGTAATAGAGCAAACCCCATATTTTTTATCTTGTAAACTAACAAAGATATCACAATAATTATACGCCCTAGCCTTATACATATCTTAACGAATTTGGTTAAAAAGTAGTTTTTTTAAATATATTACTCAATTAACCAAAAGGGAAGGCCTAAATGAAAAAAACTATTCTTCATAAAAGTCTCGCTTATGTCTTGACAAGGTAATAGAGCAAACCCCATATTTTTATCTCGTAAACTAACAAATATATCACAATAATTAAACGCCCTAGCCTTATATATATCTTAACGGATTTGGTT
The DNA here is from genome assembly GCA_016904865.1 of Pissodes strobi. Taxonomy (NCBI): domain Eukaryota; kingdom Metazoa; phylum Arthropoda; class Insecta; order Coleoptera; family Curculionidae; genus Pissodes; species Pissodes strobi. Next base: position 3,079 of record MU193899.1, on the reverse strand, counting down.
AAAAAGTAGTTTTTTTTTTAATATAGGTATCACTCAATTAACAAAAGAGAAAGGTCTAAATGAAAAAAAAACTGTTCTTCATAAAAGTTTTGCTTATGTCTTGACAATGTAATAGAGCAAATCCCGTATTTTTATCTTGTAAACTAACAAAGATATCACAATAAACGTCCGTGACCGTTTTCAGTTCCCTGCCAGCTCTCCCGCCATGTGTTGCGATCGCCCGCCGTGTGTCGGGATCGCGACCTTCGAATTTTACTCCCGGCGCGCGTTAAGAAGTTTCACTTCAAAAATATACGTTTAATATTATGATGTATTATTTTTGGATTAATTTGCGTATATACACAAAATATAGGTTTGTTTTAGGCGCCAGCGGATAGGCTTGCCCCCCGGCGCCCACATTTCTAGATACGCCACTGAGTTTATCTAATTTTTAATTCGGTCATATTAAGCACCAACTTTTACGTAGAATATAACTTTCTGATAAATCAATAATAACAGTATATTATTCAACGAGCATGTAATGATAGCTATTACTCATGAGGATGCAGTTTACGGCACGAGTCACAGGCGAGGGTCGTAATTCATCCGAGTGAGTAATAACCATTACATGCGAGTAGAATACTACACTTTATCTACGATCATTATACAGGACCTATCAAAAGAGAGTCGCAGCCAAGATTAATATAATTTTTTTTATTAATGGGAACTACACTGATAAAAATGTGGAAAAAAAACCTTAATAAATATTTCATTGCTTTTCATTTATTTGCTTTAAAAAAAATTTTCTAGGATTAAACAAAATTTCTTTAATTTAAATAATTGGGCGTGTTTGATTTTTCTTGGTTAGTTCTTTGCCTTGTGATAGCAAGACTATTTTCCATATTAAATACATATTTATTCGCTTTAAAGCTTTAAAGATATGAAACCTCTCAGTTATTTAAAACAAATTAGGGTTGCTTTAAATTAAATATTGTGAATATTGGACCAAATATTATTACCTCATCTGAGTCTCGTACAACTCGTAGCAGTTGCGCAGCAGCGTCGACGATCTACCTTCAGTTCATTTTCATTTCTGCTGCCGTCCTACAGGGAGATTTTATAGAGTGTATCCGCCCAAGGTCGCTATCTTTTTAGTATTTTTGATGGAAAATACATTAATTTAGTAGGACTTGGGTCATTTCTGGCCTCATTTCAAGGTAAGTTACGTTTTTATTATATTACTTAGCTAGGTACATAATCAAAATGGGGTGAGTTTTACTAGTGATTAAAAATGGTTTCTGCTGTGACTACCTAGAAATGCAGCTGAATTCACGCGATACACGCCTACAATAGTGTATAGCAGTACGCTTAGGCAGTTTGGCGTTGATTGAGTATTTTTGATTTTTACGTTGTACAAGTTCAATGGCGTCCTTATCGTTCTTCTACCTACATAATATAATATGAATTGATAGGTATTTCAAAGCCCTATTTATTCAATCTGAATAAATAAATGGTTGATCCATGGAAGTACAGTTTTGAAGAAAATTGTTTTTTATTTCGATTAAATCTAATAGTATTTAAAAAAAATTATTATTTTAGTTAAATGGATAAGATATACTTTTAAACAATGTAGCAGGCTATTCAAATAGCATCATGAACAGCAGTCACAATTGTTTTGTTTCTATTATTTTTTGTTTCAGTTATTGTTGTTTTATTTTTAGATTAAAATATTGACGACATCGAAGTTTTACGTAGTCTGATGGAAATCGATTTAACGTCGATACTAACAATATAATCGGTGACAATCTTGTGCAATTTCCGTTCAATGCTCAGTATACTGGATCTGGAGAGGTATATATTGTATGTAATATTAGTTTTATTAAATAAGATATTACTGCCTTTCACTATGTTTATATGATAAACTTTTTATGGACTCTAGAATTTTAGTAATTTTTATAAAAAGTAGTGAGTTACCGTTAAAATGAATAAGTAGTACAACTTATCCCATGCTTAATATGTCTATGTTCCTGTTTAGTATTTAGAAAAAAAAATGTTTTTAGCTTATAACAAGAGTTTTTTTCATCATAAAAATGATTTAGCTTTCAGAACCAGTGATAAGCAGAAACAAAATATTCTGATTATATTTTTTATTTATATTTTGGGAATACTCGTTTTTTGTTCTTTGTTTTTAATACCTTTGAATAAAAATTTTGATATTCTAAATAGCAAGATTTTTTCTCTGTTTGACGTGCATGCCCCTAAAAAAGTTGCCTTTGTAACTAGACCTAAAACATCGTGGTTTACTGACACATTAAAAATAATGAAAAAATATCACAACAGTCCCTTAGCTAAATACAAAAGAACTAAAGCTTTACCCAACTGGAACGCCTATAAGGAAATGAGGATTTTTTTACACAGGCCGTGAGAAATGAAAAGAAAGCGTATTTGAATTATGAACACTTTACCACAGATGAATGTCTATAATGAAAAACGAAATAATGCCGAATTTCCAAATTCTTTAAAAAATCCAGGCCAAATAATAAATATATAGAATCAGTTGACAAAATTGCTCCACCTGTTGGTGAAAATATTATAAATCTTTTTTGGCAAATAAAATCACATTTAGCACTTTCTCTTTTAAGCCGATTAGTGATTTCGATGTTGATAAATCGGTAAAGCAACTGAAGTCTAATGCTTGTGGGTCCGATGGTGTATCCCTCCAAATGACAAAACTTTGTGTTCCTGTTATAACTCCTTTTTTGTCACACATTTTTAACATTTGTTTAAGTAATCCCGATTTTCCAGCAACATGGAAAACTGCCATCTTGCCACTTCCGAAAGGTCCTAATATTGGTAGCAACACTGCTTAGTTTACTGCCTGTTATATCTAAGCTTTTTGAGAAAATAATTTTTTCTCCGATTGACAGCAAATATTAATTTTGCAGACACGTATCAATCACCAAAGTATTAGTTTTCCTGCCCTGGCAGCAAAGTGAGTACTTTGCTGCCTAGGCAGCAAAATGATTAGTCTCCATGGGAATAAAACGTTTGACATAAGTTGTCAAACTATAATTATTATAAACATATACATTTCCATAGC
>JAEQML010064915.1:0-21559 GCA_016904865.1 Pissodes strobi | reverse complement strand
CTAAAAGTTGGGAATAACAGTGAAAATGCCGATGATGATTTGCGGGTAGGTAGTCCAAAAGAAAAAACTTTTATTGGGTTTAAAAACTTTAAATTCAAAGAGCATAATCGAAAATTGGCTTCAGGAGAAACAAAATGGGGATTAATTCAAGATAAATGTAAAGCTTTTATATAAACCATGGGTGAACCTTGCAGCCTTGTTATTACGAATTTGAATGAAAACCACTCACACGAACCAGAGCAAAAAATGCTTTACAAAGAAATCATAAGCTCTTCGATCAAAAGAAAAACTGAAAGCGAATCGCATAAATATAATCAGGAAAAAAATTGATAAGCTCAGTACAAGTTCTAAGAGTTTAACAAGTGATTGCATAAGAAAATATATTTATTATGCCTATCGGAATTTCTTGCCGGGTTTGCCAACGTCAACTTTAGAAATTCAAGATGCTTTACAGAAAATGCAGCCCAAAACTAAGAAAGTTTCTTACTGATGTCCTATTTCTTTTTAATAGAAATTTAAAATTTTTCAGCGATACCAAAATTATTTATAAGGATGGTACTTTCTCGTCATATTGTACCAAATATTTTAAACAAATTTTCACAATACGTGGACTTTTAAATGATTATTATATTCAATTAGTATTTTGATTGACAAAATTGAAACTTAAGAAGTTAATTTTCCAAGACTTTGGGGGAAAGTAAATGGAGGATTTTTTTATTTTCTCGAATTATACGAAATCAAACTGCAAAATAATAATTTAGAAAAGCTTTCAGATTACCTTCTAGAAACATATTTTACAAATGAATTAGTTTCCACCGCATATTTGGGCAAATGCATCTGCATACCTTAATAAAACTACCCATCATCATTTCATTCTCTTTTCAACAACTCGATGTATCAAACACATCTACCTGCATTTACTTTTCTTGACGAACTTACCAATGTCCAAACTGAAAGTTACATAAAATACAATAGCCTTAAGATATAGATTTTAAAATACGGCAAAGAACATGATTTTATTACTAATAAAATTAACGAGTATGGAAAATAACACACCGTCCACCCTGTAAAACGTTAAAATAGTATCACACTATTATGGCCATAAATTAAACATTAATGTAACCAAATATGTATGTAAGGTGTAAATATCTACAGACTTTGGCATGCATAGACACTGGCGAAACTAGGGAGGGCGTTCCCCCTCCAGATGGCTGCCTCGGCCAGAAGCGTCTAGAGACAGGTCGGATATTTTGGCTGGCGAGCATCTTGACATTCGCCTCCACAGTTCGGCGGGACTTGGTTTGGTTACAATTTACAGGATTTGTTTGAACGTCTTCACGATCCAGTCAGTTGTTTCCAACGGGTCTAGTGGTTTAGCGGTTAGATGCCTGTCCTTGTGATAGGATGCTCCGGGTTCGATTCCCTTCAAGTGGCAAAGCTTTTTTTAAGTTATGTTTGTAAAAAGTGTTTTTCTTCATTTTGGGTAAGCCTTGGGCTAGTTTTGTTTGACTGCGCCCCCGGAGCGAGCGGACGGTCATGCGTGAAGTGAAATATAAAACTTCTGACTACAGGATTTAAAAAACCTATTTTATCAAGATATTTAAAACAATTAATGCAAACATTGAAAATTTACTTCCTCAATTAGTTTTACAGAAATGCTTCGACCGGCCAACATTTAAACGACCAAAGCTGTCAAGATGCTCACCAGCCAAAGTATCCGGGCTGTCTCTAGACGCGAGTGACCCGGCGCACCCCCTCCGGAGCGCTACTTCCCATCACCCCTTAGTTGGCCGCCTGTTGCCCTTACAAATGTGGAGAAATTAGACATTATACTACATCAATAAACTACAAAATTTTGTGGTAGCTTTCCAATAACATTTAGGTTTGTCCGTCTGAATGAGCCATGGCCCTTAGAAATATTCCTACTGTAGTGCGCGCGCCGTTTTCAACCGCGTGATAAGACACCTGTTGTCGAGCAGTTGGCGAAGGCGCCTTGGCCGTGAACCGTTGTGGAATAGCGTACGGCATAATAATATAAAAGTTTCTAAGTGACCCAAAGCTAAACGTAACTAGATTCTTTTAAATAATTATTTATTTCACTATTTCAAATGGTACGTACTAGATAATTATATTAAAATATACCTCTTACTTATAATTCATCCCCAAAATTAATGTGTCAAACTAGAAAACATTTTATATTATGGAAAATAAAATTGACTCCTACTTCTATTGAAGCTATGGATTTGAATTTGAATTTACGAAAAGAATGTAGTTGCCAACCCGAAAAATAAGAAAGTTAGAACGGGGAACGCAATCCCCAAAACTATAGTGACTTCGTTACAAAATATAACGATCAGTTGTTTGAAAACGACTTCCAAAGAAGACTTGATTATTGAAGTTGATTTTTAAGCTTGCAGAACAAATAGACTAGTTCGATGGGCAGTGATTGTTGATTTTTAATTTCAGTTGCTTTTTAAACAACTACAACTTTGTATTCCATATTAAACGAAGTTCGCCAACTAAGGCAGAAAATCCAATAGAACTTTCCTTAAACGACTTGTTCGAAAATTAAATAAAATATACCAACAATTCGCAATGAAAAATAATCTACCACCAATTCGCAAGGATTGTAGCAAACTATTTAAATAGAATATTTGGAGAAAATTGGTTACGAACAAATAGACTAGTTCGGTGGGCAGTGCCAGCAAGATCACTCGACCTGACGCCACAAAATTTTCCGCCTATTTTTGTTAACTGTTTGTTGAAATAAAAAATAGTTTTTAAAATTTAAATCAATTCCTTTTCTAATTGAATTTATCAATACAAGTACGACTTTGCTCCAAATTAAAACTGTTCTAAAAGATGCGTATTTCATTTGAATTTTGCATTTTCCACTAGAAATAATACAATGTAATTGTATAAGGAATTTTTTATGGTCATGTAAGATCAATCTACGCCAGGTGAGAAGAGATAATAAAGATACTTTGGCAAAAGCAATAACAATGTCTATTGGTTAAAGACTTGAATTCCGGTTGAGGTGTACTTTGAATTGTTAAGTCTTGGTCACTGTTTATAATAAAGTTTTTAACACTTTTCACACTCAATTTAATTCCCTTTAACTACTGAACCGATTTAACTTTGTGGTTACGTATCTTAGCTTCGACTTTACAATTTGGAAAAGAACACCCAGGAAGACCAATATCTTGTGATCATATGGTCACTAGGGTAGTTTTAGATTTGGGGGGCTTAATACAAAGATAGCCTTTTCAAAACTTGGGATTTGATCGCTAGGTTAAGGGTAGAGCTAAAGGTTTAGGACATCCAGACAGAACTGTACTCACGTGAGCATATAATCACTGGATGAATGGAATTGGTGTGAGACAAGGTCTGCCGTATTGATGGTTCGCTCGAAAATATATATCATAAAATTTGCTGAACGTTGCAAGTCAAGGCTCATTATCGCCTGAGTTGTTTATAGTTTGCCTTGTATGTTTAGATAACATCGTTCAAGTTCACACTTAGGACAGGGTGATAATTATTTAATAGCTTATATATTTTAGTAGTTTTCATGAGTATATACGTTTAGTTTTTGCTATTTAAAATCATGTAAAAAAATGGAGTCAAAAGTAAGCAATTAAATAAAAATTATGTTATCTATCTGATAACACTAAATTAACATTTCAGCAAATAGGATAAAGAAAAACAGAAAAAAACAATTTCTTTTTGTTTTAATACCTTGTCTAATAAAAATTTAATTAGTCAGACTACTGTCCTACTGATTTGAGGAAAAATGTCTTGTTGAAAAGAGTTTTAGCTGAATCTATCTAAATGTGTAAAAAATATGCCTACTTCTGAATGTGATGTTCAACCCAAAATTTCAAATTCCTAACTTAAAAACAGAACGTTAGCACGACTTAAATCTATATTAAATTAAAGGGTAATCATTCCAATACCTAGCTATTATGTGGTAAACTGATACATTTTCAAAAACGATTGTACATACATGTACAGGGTACACCATGTATATTTTCATATTATTGAATTATAATCTAAAATGCCACTATTTTTGAAAAATATGCCTATTTTCAATGTCCAATCGATTTTAAAGAAGATCGACTTCTTCTTTATATTTAAACTCGTTTCAAAGACTTTATCATGAAATATAGAAATAAAGATATTTCTAAACTTTAAGAAACGATATTTAAAAAAATCAATAGACACCGGAAATACTACTCTAAAACAGAGTTTTATCCACAATACCGAAAACGAATTTCTGCACTCGACGCGCGTTTCGCTAACCATATTAGCATCATCAAGAGCGTTATAAGATCCCTTACAGTCCTACGGCACTATGCTATATTAGCCGCTTCTGATTGGTGGATTAACGTCACTTTTTAAAGTACTGTTAACTTCACGCATAGCCCTCCGCACGCTTCGCTCGCTCCGGGGCGCAACCAAAAAAAAATAACCCAAATTTACAAAAAGAAACAAACATAGCCTTAAAAAAAAAATCTTTCCACGCCGAACGGAAATCGAACGCCGGTTGTCCGTATGACAAACTTAGAATCTGACCACTACCAATACATCCTACAGCTGAGGTATTGCCACTACACTACTAGACATGATGGAATAAATTGACTAAACCGTAGATAAAGTGAAAGTGATGTTAACCCACCAATCAGAAGCGGTTAATATAGCATAGTGCCGTAGGACTGTCAAGAATCTTAAAATGCTCATCAGGAGATGATAACAAAAAATTAATTGTGGATAAACCTGTTTTAGGGCATTTTGCCAAAGGTTCCCATCCCCAACATAGTAGATGGAGCTGTTTTCTTTTTCAAAAATATATATGTATTAATAACGGCCGTTTTTGTTAACTTCGACTTTAAAGATTAAGATATAATTGTACTTTTAATATACTTAATATATTTCTGTTAAATCATAGCAGCCATGGATCACCATAAGAACTTATGTTGAACGTTCCCCTGATAGGCGCCGAAAACAATTTAATCATTGTCATGTCTAATTTAACTAATTATATACTAGATAAATCTTATTTGTTTTAACAAAATTATTTAATTTTAAACTAATGTAGATATAATGTTATAATAATAGCATATTATTAACAAAGGTTTAGACAGACACTATTATTGCCCGAGAGTAAATTTTAAATCCCGAGGACCGTAATGACGAGGATTTTAAGGCGCCAAAGCAATAATAGATATCTAAACCATGGTTAATATACAATTAACACATCTGCATATATTTTTGTAATTATTAAGGCCTCAATTAAAAGATCGCTCATATATCAATTATTTCAATAAAGTTACCTTTGCTTCGAAATCTTGGAATATTATTTGTTTTTTACTTATTTAATTTGTGTTGACTTTTACGTGTCAAGTCTTCATTACTGGACCTTGGTCAATAATGAAATATTTTGACAAGAGGTTTATTTTGTTATTTAATAGTTACTATATATTATATTAAAATATTGTTTCTAAATCTTTAAAGTCGAATATAGCAAAAACGTCTAAAACGAATACATATCTTTTTGAAACGGAAAAATAAAGTTCCATTTAAATAAACTATATATAAGGTGTCCGATTAAAATTAACGAACCTATTTAAAAAAAAAGCATATCCGAAGCTCACTTGTTTTTGCTAATAACGTTTTCTGAAAACTCTAAGATGGCCATGAATGTTATGACGGATTTCGTACATGCGTTTGTTTTATTTGTAAAGCTATCATAACAAAAAAATATGATCTGACGAGCGTAGATAATAAAAATAAGTATTATTTTTTACTTATAATCGAATAACAACTTTAACAAGATGACCCTATACAAAAATATGTATGAATTAAAGAATATTAAAACTTCTAATCAGAAATAATCATATAAAAAAGTTTGCGAACATTAAACTTTGAAATTTAAAAGTTGAATTTGTTTGTATTTTATTGAAATTCATTCAGATGCTGAAAGTGACCACCACTCTCTTGAATGCATAGTCTATAGCCTTTCTAAATTTATCTAGAATTTTAATAATCCACGCGAGATGCGTTATATTTATTCTATTAATTTGGTCACTTATTTCTTGTCTAATTTAATTAACGTTCTCGTTAATTTTTCGGTATATATTAATTTTAAGATACCCCCATAGAAAGGTGTCCATAACCGTAAGATCTGGCCCATTTGGTGGCCATTAAACCGTATCAAACCTTCAAATCCAGGTCTCAAATCTGTCGTTTAAATAATGTGTGGCTAATCTAATGTTCTGCCTAGGGGCCCCGTCTTGTTGGAAGATGATATATCTAGACTCATTAAGCGGAACGATATCAATGAAGTCTTCACTTTCATTCTGAAGTGCGTGAAGGTAAAATTCTCCGGTACGGTTAAATGTCCCCCACACAGTCCAGACCTTACGGGCCTGGACACCTTTCTATAGGGGTGGCTTAAAAATAGTATATATCTAAAAACTAACGAGAAGGTTAATTAAATTAGACAAGCGATGTGACGAAATTTATAGAATAAATATTAAGGCGTCTCGAGTGGATTGTTTAACCTTTAGATAAATTGAAAAAGGCTGTAGGCTATGCATTCAAGAGAGCGGTGGTCATTTTCAGCATCTTGAGGAATTTCAATAAAATGAAAGCAAATTGAACTTTTTATATTGTAGTGTAATGTTCGCAAACTTTCTAAGGCAATTTCTTTATACTGTTATTTATGGTTAGAAGTTTTAATATTCTTTAGTTCATACATATTTGCATAGTGTCATTTTGTTAAAGTTGTTATTCGATTATAAGTAAAAAATTATATTTATTTATATTATCTATGCTCGTTAGATCACAAATCTTTTGTTATGATAGCTTTACAAACAAAACAAACACATCCGTCAAGGCATTCATGGCCACCTTAGAGTAATAATTAAGATTCGAGTTTTTGGCCGAAATAATGAAAATAAATATAGCAAACCCTATATATATTTGGAATCACAAAGGGAGCTCTTTCGATTTAGGGTGTTCCATTAAAAAAATATATAACTTTGTCTAAACCCGCATTTGTGGAACACCCTGTATACAACAGTGCTATGTCATAAAAAAAACTTCACATCAGCACCTTTAATTTACGTATTTGACGTTTTTTTCTAAAATGTCAATTGAAAAAAGTTAAAGGGGTCCATTTGTAGTGAAACACCCGGTACATGCATGCATAATAAATAATAGGATATAACTTAGTATAACCGCCATTATCATGACGAATCTAAACATTTCACATAGTCATCTATTTTTCTATAAGCTAATGAAATATTTTGGATCACTTTAACATTTTTCCAGTCATTTATTTTAGTAAACGGATCTTTGGTGGAAACATCAATATCTTCAATTTGATTTGGTAGAACAAGCCTGTAAAAAGAAAACATTTATTTAAATTTGCATTAAAATATCTAAAAAACATATCATATCAAATCTAAACTTAAATCAACCATGTATTTTTATTTGAAAAAAAAAAAGAAAAAAAACATGATCTTGCATCAAACCAATGTCAAAACCACGAATGTGCAAATTGGCTATTTTAAGAAGATCTCGTTTTAAATATTTGCAGTTATTAAAAATTAACGTTTTTTTTGTTTCTGCTACTGTATAATTATTGACTACTATTCGAATTCTAAATTATGATTATACTGTATTTTGAAATTATTTCTATTAAAAAAAGCACATTCCTTGTTTTCTTTGACAAGGGAAGGGACGGGACAGATAATCTCGCTTTACGGCTGGCAGTACGTGTGATCAAAAATCGAACGACGCCATTATTAGGAGCCAGACATTCAAAGCGGCACCTCCGTGTATTTTGGTGATTTTTGTTGTGTTTATGGCTGTAAAAGTCGCAATGACCGAAAGGAGCCTGGAATTACTTTTCACAGGTAAATATATTCTACACCTAGTTCTTGCTGACGCTAATATTTATTATTTATTTTCTTTGTGTGAGCTAAGATATGGATTATTTCAAAAATTGATTACGACTATACTTCAGGCTGCCTTTCTTTGTAATTTTATACCAGCTTTGTTAACATTTTCAGTCAAGATTGCTAATAAGAATCACATAATTGCCCTTGAAAATGGCCTGTCGCGCAGTGGCGTACATTGTTTTGATGTTTTAAGGAAAAATATTTGTTATATTTCTATCATTGAATTTGTGATTTAAGCCAGTAATAGAACCATTATGGAGTATAAAATAACATATATAATTTAGTGACGAAAATGTACCTAATAAGATATAGAAAAAATGGAAACATAAAGTTGAAAAACGATGAAGTAGCTGTTTTTAATTATTGTTGTTTTCTTCCATTTTATTATATCTCGTTATTAGTTTAATGTCCATCTGTTTTTTTTTGGTTACATATCACTTTAGGTCGCATTTATTTTTAACATATTTTTAGTTTTGCTAGATAGATTTACATATTTGAAGACTATTCACATAAAAAAAAGATGCGGATTATTTGCATTTTTAATAAATATTGTGGTTTAAAGTTAGTACTACTTTTTAGTGTTAAACTGAAATAATTGCTCATCCTTGTTTTTAATTGGCTGGTATTATATAATATAATACTATAGACTTTGTTGTATTGGTTTTAGATTTCTGAGAAATGCAGAACGAGCAAAGATTTGGGTTGAGAACATGAAAATTGCAGATTGGACACCTTCTCCTCCATAGGATTTGTTCTAAACATTTTGAAAAGTCTCATTTTTATAAAGCCGAGGAACGTGTTCGATTACTAGACAATGCTGTCCCAACAATATTTCCGGAACTACCAGTCTACTTGCAACCAAAGAAGGTACATATTACTTTCAGTTAGCTCCTTTAATAAAAGCCTTGATTTTAAAAACATTCAAATCATGTAGACCATACTAATTTTTTCATAGGAAATAAAAAGGCGTGCTATAGAAATATCAAGTCAACATGATGCCGAGTTAGCTTTTGCTGGTAAATTTAGTGAAGAATCACTTCCTATCCGGGAAGATGCTGTTACAATATGCTGTTACAATCTCCTTTAAAGTATGAGCAGACATTTCCTTGTTGGAGGAATTAAATAATAGCTCTACCTGGCCGCGAGATGTTGCTGTAAAGAAATTTAAATTTTTTCGATCACACCCTCTCCGGTCAACTGAAACAAATAAACGTAAATATCAGTGGAACCAGAAATAGTTTAACAGGAACCAGCAACTAAAATAATAAAATATCAAGTATTAAAATAGTTAGTGTAAATGTACAATGCATTACAAATAAACTGCAGAACCCGATATTATATGTATACAAGAACACTTGTGCACTGAGGATGGTCTCAATGGCGTTTATGTGCCAGGATATGAAATTGCTGCATAATTTGCAAGAGAGGAAGCAGAACTTGGAGGTTCCCTAATATTTACCAAAAAGGACAATAGTTTGGAGATAAGTATGCTTGACTGCAGTAGGTTTGTCCAGGAATTTGTTTTTGAGTGCTATGCTATTAAATTTGTTTGTGGAAACTGTAAGTATGTAATATTGAGTATTTATCGTTCTCCGAAAGCGGATCTGACTTTACTTTTCACACAGGTTCACGAACTTATGTTGTACTGTCTAACGATAACCAAATATATATACCTCTGTGGAGACGTCAATATAAATTATTTAAATAATACCAGAGATAAAAAAAAATGCTTGATGATCTTATTTTTAGCTTTGACTTAGAACTGCGTAGTAGGGAACGAACTCGCGTAGTTTATGTTAACAATGTACTGACTAGTAGTAAATTGAACTACATTTTGAGTAATAATAAAGTATCTAATATTAAGGATTACGTAATACAGCCAACCTTGGGTGACCATCTTGCGATGGTTACTGTAATCAAAATTAATACAACGCAGAATAATAATACTAATGAGGGAAGGGACTGTGATTATTACAGGAGTACATCAGAGTATAATTTAAGTATGCTCAGACAACATATGATAAATCTAGATTTTCAAGATATGTATAATGCTGACATAAATAAAGCATTTTTTGAATTCTTACTAAATATTAACTTTGGCATCAATGTAAACTGCTCACTAAAGCAAATAAAATCTAAAGTGTGGCAAACTTATTTGGAACAGCGACGTTTGAGGAGCGAAGCGAGGAAAAACGGCTTGCAGCCAATCGCCTTGATGCACTTTGTCACGAGGACGAGAGGAACTTGACGCACCTGTTGCCGGATGTATCGGGCAAATAGATATAAATGTCGCAAATTTATTTAAATTGATAATGTGTAAAATAGATTACGAATTAAAGTTGAAGTAATAGTTAAGTTTCAGTTGCCAGTTATTTTCAATGAGTTAATGAGTATATTAAATTATGTGTTTATCTAAATAATAGGTATAAATATTAATTCTCAAAAAATATTAAAGTTACTCGACAACGTCGCCAATTTTTTGTCCGCATTCTTTCCGCTGTTCAAGTTATACTTGCCAAACTTTAACATATGTGTCGATAAAAAAGAACGGTTATCTCCAAATATATTAAACATAAGTCAAGAATTAAAAAACCCTTTCTATTTAACCAAAACAGTTGATGATCCACATATACATTCTATTTACAAACAACAAAAAAAGGAATACAATAGTCTAGTAAAATCAGCAGAAAAAGAATACAATTGTAATCTTATTGCACAAAGTGACAATAAACAAAAAACAATATGGTCAATCGTAAATTTTAGTCAAGGCAAAATAAAGGGAAAATCTAAAATAAAATTAAACGTTAATTCTAATGAAATAACTGGCCAATTACAAATGGCTGAGCACTTTTCTACGTTTTTCTCCGAAATGACTCATAAAAAATTGTATGAAAATTTTTCTGGTGAAATGTCAACACAGTGTACACTACCTGCTCAGAGAATTGGTCACAGTTTCTTTTTTCAGCCTTGTGATAGTAACGAAATATTATCAATAATAAAATAAAGTAAAAGGCGCCCGAATTGGCGACAGTGTATAGCTTCTAGCAATTTGGAATTACTGAAAGCAAATAGAAAAGGCCAACTCGTTGACAATAAATATCACGTTTTGTTCAAGATGAATTGTGCTGTACTTCACGAAAAGCTTTTATTTTTTGTCAGATCTTGCTCCCTACATGCTTAAGGTCGGAAACAATTTAAATATATTTTATTCGAATTTAATTCATCTGGCATGTTTAGCCCACGGTATTAATAGAGTCGCTGAGGGAATCAGAAACAAATTTCCTTATGTCAACGAGTTGGTATCAAACATGGAAACAGATTTCCTCAAAATGTCAGCTATACAGAGAAAGACTACCTAATATTCCACTTCCGCCATAGCCAGTTTTAATTAAATTGGGAACTTGGCTAGAAGCTGTATTTTCAATGCAAGTCATTTTACCGTATTAAAAGGTGTAATTCTTGAACTTTCCATCTTTGCTTTATGAAACAAATTTGTGAAACCGAGCTCCTTCAACAAGTTTCGTTTCTTTCATGCTGGAAACACTTACTAAATTAGAAAAAACGCAAAAGCCGCTACAGAGAGAATTGACTTAATAAAAAAAATCACTGCATCATGCAAAAACGTACAAGACACAATTGAAAAAATATTAGAAAATGTTTAACAAACGATTGAAAAAAAATTGAGCGAGTCTGCTAGTACTCGAGACACTGATGTGTAAACATAACATATATCGAATATAGGCAACCACTTATTTGAATTGGTTGCCTATATTTTGGAGTTAGAAAGAACACGTTTTACACTAACGGTTACAGACAGCTTGCAAAACACATTCATATCGCCTGGCGTGCGTTGCTTAATGTTTACATTTGTGACATTAAAATGTCTAATATTACACTTCACGCCTAGCCCTCCGCTACAGGGGCGCAACGAACAAAAACTATTAAAAACTAACCCAAGGCAAGAAAAAGTTTTTACAAATATAACCTCAAGAAAATTAAAAAAAAAACACCATCGGGAATCGAACCCGGGCCGCCGACCAGAGCACTTGTAAGCAATTCATCGCATCGTAAAGACATAGGCAAAATAGGAACGCAATCTAACGAAAACACCCGATGCCTTCCGACAAGTCGTGAACGTATTTTGCAAGCGGTCTTTATCCTCTAGTCGTTTTACAAGGAAGCGCTGAAGTAGACTGCGCATGGTTATGATGACACATTTGGGTTTCACACTTCCGTCCATTTTCCAGAGATTTACCCTCATACCTCCGCGTAAGATCTTTACACACATCAAAAACCTTAAGTTCAAAACCATGGTCAAAGATCCAGTATTTTGAACGGTAATTTTTCAGAAATTCTGAACATGGAACTAGATATTTTAACATTTGAAAACATTTTCTTGTTATATCTGTCGACGTAGCTTTTCGATTACACGTACATGTATTCAGATAGAAGACATATATATTTTTAATTGAAAAAAAAATTAATTACCATTACCTACTTTAATATCGATATAATAATTATTATTATTTAATAATGTAATAGGAGTAATTAATAAAATTCTTTTGTGTAACTAATTACACTTATTACATGAATAAATTGTGTATTTTTAGCATATTTTTAGTTTTTTGTACATAATATTAACAAAAACTTCCCATGCGAATGTGCATAGATACCACATTTTCAAGTGCATATTTGCCTAAGTCTAATCATAACATATATAGTACATTGCTAGTACCAATTTAATTTGTATTCAAGGATTTGGTCATAAAAACATACCTTAGAGAATGTAAATACATTCGTGAAGGCTCAACATCCTTTCGATTGCTGTATGTATAGTCTCCAACAATTGTGTGCCCTAAAAAGGAGCAATGAACTCGAATTTGATGTCTCCTCCCAGTTATTGGACGACATAAAATTTTAGTTGCTGGATAATTACCAAAAATGCCTTCTTGTAAAATTGTTATTATAGTCTGGGCCCCTCTGTAATTATGACAGAAGGTAGGTTCACAAGTTGTACACATCTTATGGATTTCGATTTCACGCATGTCATCGCCTGTTGAATAAGAAAAAAACTAATAACCAAATTAATTTAAATTTTAACTATGTTCTTTTAAGTATGTCGATTGTAATTTAAAAAATTGGTAGGCTATGGTGGCTAGCTTAACGAACTATGAACCCTGCTTTTTTAACTTCACTATGGAAGGGTGAATTTCCCATCAGATCGAAAGTTGCCGAGGTTGCAACTATTTTTTAAAGCGTTCGGAAAACCGACATAGAAAATTATTTATAAAATCAACTCCTCGAACAATTGGAATAGGGTCATTTTTTTTACTCTATCAAAAATATAATTTGGGAACAGCATGCCTTCTTCACTCTTTGGAAAACACTTTATTTGTTGCGTAAAAGCATGCCGCCGATACTGACCACCAGGGCATTCCCAGGATTAGTAATATTCTGTTGGGCCGCTTGGATGAGGTCTGAGGCTACTGTGTGCAGAAGTGTTCTTCGATGGGTGGAGTAATACATTAAGGAAAAATATTTTCTTGCAAACATAAGTTTTAATTTAGTAAGAGATGTTATTATGATATTTTTTATAGTTTTAATCAGTTTTACCTTCAATCCAAACATACCTCGGATATTTTTAGTTTTCAGGCTATTTATAACGTCACGAACTCCATTAAATGAAACATCGAAAAATGAGAGTTGATTTGTGCGAGTTGCATAGATAATAATTCTAATGGATTTAAATTTATATTTAGACTATTTGTAATTAAACTTGAAGCAATTTCTGAAAAGAAGTCATTAAATATATGTGGGCTGTTTGGTGAGACAGAAATATCGTTTTATAATTTTCCAAATAGTTGTTCTTGAATGCCTGCCATAGGGCAAGCTTATATTCTTTTTGAAATTGTTTGTATGTATCGTAAATATGCGGTTGTCTATATAGTCTCTCGAAATTTGATAAAAAATCAATCTCAGTTATTAAAGAATTGCTTTAATGTTTTGGGGTTGATCAGATGTTGTACTTTTTCTAGAAATGACTGCGTGTAAGCTCCATCTAAAACATCAATACGGACTTAAATTTTTCATCCACGCTCACATCACATGCGTTCACAAACTCCCATCATTTCCAGACCCTATAGACAAATCAACTTTCTATTATTGGCCTCAGTGGCGGCTCCTGCCGTGAGGCACAGGAGCACGTGCCCCCCAAAAATTCCATAAAAAAATCATAAAATATTAGACACCTATTCCTATTATGCCAATAATAATATTAATAATTATTTGTACATTTTTCAGCATATTTAGCATTACCATTATCTAAATATCTACTAAAGTACTAGAGCAATTTACTAACATTCGCCCAGGTTCACGCGTCCTGATTTTACGTCACCGATTGCCATAAAGCACCTTGTATTCTATTTTGTTTACGAGGTTGCTATGGCAACGGCTGGTTTCACCGCCACCTGGAATGGCCGATTCGTACACATTCTTATTGCGTCCCCGTGACGGCTTTCCTTTGATCTGTGATTTTTACCACTTGTCGCGTTTGTTTTGACTAGAGTCTTGATTGACATTTTGCGATTAGAGAAATAATATAGTGACGATTAACGATGCTAAACAAAAGTAGGTAATTCCGAATAAATACTTTGAACCATTTTATTTTTGTTTAGTGTTTGTTTAATAGAAAGTTACGGCAAATTATTTTGTTAAAATGAATTCATCAGTGGTATATATTTTAAAAAACAGACCTCTAAATTATGAGGAATTCATTAACGTGGTAATATCTAAAAATTAGGTCAACAAATTAATAATATTTTCGGTATTCATGCTACACATGCCATTTTCAGACAGGTTGTCGGCTTCCTATTGGACAAATTGTCGATGCTGGCCGACGGGCGGTAAAAAATAAAGAATGCACTTTATTTGGGTATTTTGGGTCAATCAAGTAGTTCCATATTCGGTTCGACTTACGTTTGCGTTTTTCAGACTTACCTATATAATTAATAACAGACGGTCAAGCGGGGAAGGATGCTGTTAATTCTGTTGGTCGTGTTTGTTGTTAATTATTAAAAATTTAGTAGGAAACTATTTAAATATTTTATATATTTATGTTTAAAAACGAAATAACTATATGCTTATTACAATTACATACTACATTATCGTCATGTTTATGTTTTTTATTCGTTTTTCCTAAATTCTTCTTATTCTAAAATATAAACATATTGGTCACAAGGAACTCCACGACTGTTTTTTAACGATTTTAACGACTTTTGGGCGAAAATTGGGCGTGGCACCCCGAAAGTTTTCCGCCGTCTACCTCTGTGCCCTCCCACTTTATAGACCCACGAGCCGCCACTGATTGGCCTATACATTATTTTGTTTTCTTCAAATCTCTCAACTGGCCTTTAGGCTCAGAAAAGCCCAATTCACAAACATCACTTAATAAAAATTCGAGATTCCCATCTAGAAATATGTTGTCGATGCAATTAACCCCTATAGTTGGTCAAAAGATTTTTTGATGTAAATTGGACAATTCCAGAGTGTCCCCTGCAGTCTAGATGAATTCATATCCTCTGAATGAGAGTTAGCATTAAAATATCCAGTTAGCACATTGTTTTCTGGCGTTTATATAAAGTCCAAAATTACTTCAAGGGAGGCTAAAAAGATGTCTAAAGGGCCAGAGGGGTAGTACATAGATGCAACGCTCAAATTAAAACCCTTTAAAAAATACTACAGAACTCAAAACATTTCTCAATATTAAAATTTAACATATTACATGCACCCCCTCATGTTGATTCTGTTCTGGATGGGAAGGCCGCCAGTTTGAATCCTTCCATGTGTACTTTCTTGATTTCATCCTCCCTAATTAAGGACATGAATCCCTTTGTCTGCACTGAAAGCCTCCAGACATTAGAATGCACTATTCTCAGATTTATTTTCTTATTGCTGGCAGTTGAAGTAATTGTAATATTAGAGGCATTTCTGTTCTCACCCTCGCTCTGAGGATTCAGAAAATGGTTTACGATAACCCCATCAGGCCACAGCTGCAATACTTTTCACGCCTTGTTTTTATTTTTTCACATACGCAAACAACGCCAAGATCACAAGACATTTTCAGAAGATATTTCCGACGTCGAACCTGAAAGAAAAAAATCCATTCTTTGTACGGCTTTCAACGAGCGTTTTTGTGTTTTGCCTCTTTCAGAGGCTTGGGCCTATTTAATCCAAGTTTCCCAATCTTCGTGTTCTTTTATGCCTAACAACTTCTAAATTGTCATTCTCCCCATTTTGTTCGTAAAGTTCATATACTGTTTGCACTATTGGCCCCAAAAGCGTAGCATCGTTTTTTTTTTCGACCTCTCTCACATCACTAGTTCTACATTGTGGGTTTTTTTAATTACTTACTTCCCAATATTTTTGTACTTGCTTGATTTTTATTTTTTTTATTTATATAAATTATATTAATATATAATGAAATATTTCTAAACATATTAAATGCATTCGGTGCATGATGCTTCGTTTGTTATATTTTAGGAATATTTTATTGCCTAGTGTATTGCTTATATAAGAACAAAGATATTTGAATTATTATTGGCCTTTAATTTTGATTAAATCCTAACCTGTACTCATAAAATTATCGTCATATTAGGACGATAACTGCGATATGAATTAATTAAAATCCAAAATTTTCAAGTTATGATTTCAAATATTTCAATACAATTCAAATTATTATATTATCATTCATTCGTCCGGTAGGCAGTGAACGACCTGACCGCTGCAACGTTCATCTATTGATCAGCTTCTTATTTGAATAACGAAAGGAATGAAACTACTATTAAATTCCGATTATGCATGATCATGCGATTGTCACGCCCTAGCACCGCCAACCTCCACGGCCACTAATAATTCTAATATTTTTTAACGCCAAGATGCACTTTGATCATCTATTTTATCACACGAATTCTTAAATTTGATAATCGGATTACGCTGATCATTTCAATAATTCGGGTGACCGATTATATTTCATTCGACTGCTACTTCTAAATGTTCGTCTGTTCGTTGTTTGCGTTCTGTTATTGTTTACCTTTATCATACATTAGACTTTTTGATACATCCAAAATGAAAAATCCCACATAAACAGGTTTATTATATTCAACTAAAACTCCTTGCATTTGAACGGCAACTAAACTTTCAGAAAATATAGATACACTTTGGAATAAGGTAATAAAGTATATTATTTTTTGCACATTCATAACCAATCTAATATCAGTCCTTCTGTCTACATTTTCCATTGTTTTCTATAAATGCTATTATTCGCTAATTTATGATTTTTTTTTTATTTTGTTTTGATGAATCTTTTAATTTTGTGTTTAATTCAATATATTTTTTTAGCCATGGTGTTTGATTAAACTTAAGCACTCTATATATTTTAACTATTTCTAATTCATTTACAATGCACAAAGAATAATGAACAATATATTTTTCCTTACTTTTTAAATTTTAAATTAACTTTGAACATTTTGAATTAGGAGGTTTATAATATTCAGGACAGAATGGAAATTTATTATGTTGGTTATATAATAAATCCGGATATTTTAAATCAACTTCAAATACATAACCTGTTCCTGTAGTGTCAAAAATTCATTATATTTAAATGTTCAATTTCATTGATTTTAAACGGAGAAAATTATTGATTGGAAAATATATAATATGTATTATATAGTATGATTATATAGTATAATAATATTGTAACTTCGAATTCTAATGAGTTGGTTAATTTATTTGACGCTTTTTTCCAGTCAGTTTATGTCCGGCATGACAATGCTGGTGCTGACCTGAGCATTAATTCCCGTATATCTGTGACGCAAGTGTGTGCAGCGTCTCCGTTGACAGTGATGTCGTGTTTGCAAGATTGATCGATCTCGATGTAAACAAGAGTGCAGGGCCCGATCGCTTGCCTCCACTAATTCTTCAGAACTGTAGTGCGACCTTGGTGGTACCCCTTGCTTACATCTACGACTTGTCTTTAAGCAACGGTGTCTTTCCGGCTGTGTGGAAGTCGGCAAATGTTACGCCCCTGTTCAAGGGTGGTCACCGGAGTAATGCGTGCAATTAGCGGTCCATATCTGGATTAAATTGTGTGACGAAGGTGTTGGAGAAGATATACAACCGTGCGGTAATAAATAGCATATTACCGCACTGATAGTAGAAAATAAACCATGAGATAAACAATGGTGTATAGTTACGAAGCTTTTACCAGATGTCTTCAGGAATAGCATCTCGGCTTATCAGCATGGTTTTTTCCCGAGTAGGTCTTGCCAGACGAACTTGTGCCTATTTTCAAACTTTTTGGCGACTGCTCTCGATGCAGGTTTACAAATAGATACTGTTTACTTTGATTTTCGGAAGGCATTCGATAGAGGAGACCATCGTATCATGATTAATACATTCATGGTTCATTATTGGGTTGGTTTACGAGTTATCTCGAAGACCGAACCCAGGTCGTTAGGATTGGCAGCGCGGTGTCAAAAGAAATCCGTGTCTTCTCTGGAATACCACAGGGTTCCCATCTAGGACCTATCTAATGTTTGCTCTTTATCAATGACTTGGGTGAGAGTTTTAAGCATTGCCGATTCTTGTTTTTTGCAGACGACCTAAAAATATATCGCATTATATCTAGCACAAGCGACTCCAACTTGTTGCAGATTGATATCGACTATTTGACCTCATGGTGTAGGGGAATAGAATGGAACTGAAGACCTCGAAGTGCAAAGTCATATCATTCAATAGGAAAAAATACCCCATCTTGAATTCCTATTTCATCGAGGGCTGCAAGCTTGAGCGAGTGACGACTGTTAATGATCTTGGTGTTTCGTTTGAGGATGGGCTGAGCTTTGTGTGTCACATTGATTGGGTCATTTCTAAGGCATTTAGGATGATTGGATTCATCATGAGGCAGTGTTCTGACTTTAGGAGCGTGGAGGTGATGAAGACTCTGTACTTTTCATTGGTTAGAAGCCATCTAGATTAATGCTGCACAGTATGGTCACCGTTCTACACGACACATATTGCGAGAATCAAAAGGGTACAGAGGAAGTTCGTAATTTTTTACTTTTCAAGTTTATGTTGACAAATCAATACTCTCATACGAGGAGCGCTTACGAGTGGTTTCCTTTCAGACACTGCAAAGTCGCAGGATCACTCTGACACTCTCCTTCGGACAAAGACTCCTGGTGAATCTGATCGGCTGTCCTGACTTGGTGGCGCTGTTGAATTTCAGAGTGCCATCTCGAAGCACGAGACAATTGCAAACGTTTTACTTAAATCATAGCCGAACAGACATTGGCAGGAACGAAATAATAACCAGATTTATGGCTTGGTATAATAAGTATTTACCTGTACATTTCGACTATAATTGCAGTCCATTATCTTTTTAAAATGCAGTAAGACGGCTTCTCGATACTGTTATTGTCCGCGGTCATCCATGAGCCTGTTATACTTGGTAAATTATGCTGTTCATATTGTTGTTATTTTTTATGTGTCTAGTCGCGTTAAATCTTAATGGTCAAGGCCAAATTGGTTCCTACCATCACACCCCCCTAACCCCTGACCACCTGACATATGCATCGACCCACCTCCCTCGCGACTCCCCCTAGTGATTTTTCCCCGCCCTTTCCTAATTTAGTATTAGGTTTAGGTTTAGGCTTTAAATTTCAAGAAAAGTTTTAAAGAATATATAGCCTCTTAACGCTGAGAGCAGACTGAAGACCTCCTTGTAGAGGCGATGGGAAAAACGAGGAGTGAAAGGAGGACGAGGATGTTGGGAACGGAGAGAGGTAGAGGGTAGGAAAGGGGGGATGAGGAGAGAAATAAAAGTGGAAGGGGAGGGGGAGGAGGAGCGAAAGGGGAGCAGGAGGAAGGAGAGCGAGAAGCATGGGAAGGGAAAGGGAGGACAATAGATTGGATGTAGAGTGGCGAGTGGTGTTTACTTACGCTTAGATACGGGGGGTCCCATCTACTATACAAAAATAATAATTGAAAAATATCTTGTCGTTTTTATTTCGGTAAAGTTGAATCTATATAAAAGCTCACCATGGGCACAACCGTGAAGAGGATAAACACCATCTTGTTTGAGACTTACATATTTCAAAAATTTTCTTTGAACACCCTCTATATCACGGCAGCGTACTCGAGCTTTGACCGAACAAAACTATGATACAGCATTTTTGCGGCATCGACTTGACTAAACTCTTTGGTAGAACGCACTATAAAACCAAGTATTTTGGACGATTTCGTTATTATAGAGTTGCAATGTGCCGTAAACGATAACCTGCTATCAAACAAAACACCCAGATCTTTAAAAGCGTCAGACCGTGCTATAAACTCGTTGTTTAGACTATAGTGAAAATAAATCGGGTGTGCTTTCTAAGTGTAGGATACAACATTGCACTTTTTAATATTAGTTTGAAGATTATTATTCTTACACCAGACACCAATTCACTCTAGATTTGTTTGCACACTTAAGCAATCTCCCATAGACCCAATTTTAGAATATAACTTAACATCATCGGCATATAACAAATGGTTGATACCTAGAAATTCGCCTATATCATTCATAAAAATGTTAAAGAGGAGCGGACCACATACAGAGTCCTGTGGTACCCCAGATGTAGCTGCATACTCTGCCGACCGAAAGCCATTGATTGCCACATACTTACTGCGATTACAGAGATAACACTTAAAAAAGTCTACAAGCGAATCAGAAAATGCCATTCTATAAAGTTTAGATAGTAGTATCGTGTGATCTAGGCCTATCGAAGGCCTTGGAAAAATCCAAATATATGACGTCAGTTTGACAACCTTCGTCAATCGATTCAGCTATGTACTGAGTTATTATTACAAGATTTGATGTTGTAGATCTGTCCTTGAAAAATCCTTGTTGTTGTGGTACAATTTTATTTTTAACTTGAGGAAAAATTATATCATGAAGAGTAATCTCAAAAATTTTCAGAAAATTACATATTATGGAGGCCGGTTTGTAATTCTGGATATCCGATTTATCGCATTTTTTTCAAAACTGGGCACACTTTAGACTTCTTCCAGAGGCTGGGTAAAGTTTGTTGCTCAACACACATGTTAAATAACACTTGAAGAGGTTTTATTAATACAAATCGACAGTCCTGTATCAAAAATGCCGGGATCAAGTCTGGTCCAGCGGTGGACTTGGACTTAAGCTTACGTATAGCTCTTGATACATCCTGCTCTGTTATAAAGGATATGCCTACAACCTGACTATCTTGAAAAGACAAATTCCTCAGATTCAAACCATTATTCTCCGGAACAAAATAAAGCTGTTCAAAAAAGCTTGCAAACGAGTTCAAAATATCATCGGGCTTATTTAAAACTTGACCGTGGATTCTTCCATACAATTCTTCTTGGGTGGATTCTTCCATACAATCCTCAAGGCAAGCTTTATTGGATGGCCTTTCAACTGGATAAAAAAAACTACTTAGGTAATATTTAAAAATTATTTAGTATTTCTAGTAACATTGGTTTGACTCCTACATATTTTTACTACTTATTGCAATTTT
>JAEQML010064914.1:0-21562 GCA_016904865.1 Pissodes strobi | reverse complement strand
AATATTTAGGGGTTTATTAAAATTTTTATAACTTATCGTAATAGAAATTGGCGCCTGATAACGGGATTATTGTTATTATTTTTTTTTTCTGTATGTTAATTACGTTGCCCATACTTAAAGCGATGTTTGTTTAATTTACCGCAGTAAGTACTAGACGTATAAATTTAATTTATTATTATTTATTTTTTTGGAAATATAGTTCAAATTTTATTCTGTTGGGTGCAAGGTTGATGTTGAGAGATTATTTTCGGGCGACAGTGCAGTAATTTCAAATGTATTTTATTTTTGTTTTGTGATAGATAGCTATATTATTTTTATTGTGTATTCATTGTTGTTTGTTGGGTGCTACAAGTTTAGGTGTTGGTGCACTTTTCTGTTCAAATACTTGTTATTCTGAATATTAAATGCTGCATTGATACTTATTGGCGTAACACTGAACAGTTTGAAGATTTTTAATGTATAGTCTTATTTAGTTTTTAATGCACTATTGTAAAGGCGAATAGACTATACTAAAGGCTGCGTTTTATACATACATATACATATATTTTTTGTTTCAGCATTTAAATATTAGATATATTTTGTTTAACTATTTGGTGTTTAAAGCAAAATTATTTTCAAATTATTAAGGTTTATCAAGCGAATCCAGTTTTTTGGTGTTCGCTGATAGGTGTTTTTTTTTTATATTGTTTTTGTTTTATTGGAATTTTTTTTATATCATTAACATAATAATAACTACTTGCTGGTAGCTACAAATTTAAAAAAAAAAATTTTTTTTGAAGTACTGCTTTGTTAGTAAACCTTTAGGGTGTATCTGAAATTAGTTTTTCTTTGGTTTATGTTTTTTTTTTAGCCTTACTTTGAGTATTTTTTTTTAATTGTTTTTTTTAAGTAGAGGGCGGGTTCTTGAAAGAGAAGAATCATAAACTATATATTATTTATCATAAATTTGGTCTGAAATACCAATGGCAATGGAGGTAAATTTATTGGGATCCGAGGAGCTAAAATACGAGCTTGCGATTCGTGGCTTGACGATTACGGGTCGTATGGCTCAAAAGCGGTCTGAACTGAGAGATGCTTTACGATTAGAACGCGAAGGGCGCATGCTCCCACCTAAGTCATCAAATTTTCCAACTGATAGCGAACTCTGTCTGTGTAAGGCCAAACTTCATGAATTAGAACGCGATATTAAAAATTTTGATTACAAAAATATCGAACGTGAACGAAATCGGGTCACTACGTTTTTGACGCATGTTGAGGCGCGATTAAGTCGAATTTTTCCTGTCGACCCTCAGGAACAATTTCTTAGAAATACATTAATCGCGAGATGTGTTGAAATGTTTGATAATTTGGCTTTGGTATATGAAGGTAGAATTTCGGAAATTACTCAACCACTACGATTGTCTGAGAGAGCATTGGAAAGTACTACGCATCAGCTGATAAGACCAGCTAATATATCTACTCATGGTAAGTCTCGTACACGTAGCAATCCCCTGGATGTACCTGCCGACCATAGTGAACCAACGCTTCCTCCCATGGAAACAACACCTGTTGCCTTTGATTTGGTAGATTTATCCGATACTGTCCAGCTAGATAATGAAGCTAATGCTAGTGCTGATGATGCTGCGGTCGAACGAGCGATGCCTTCTGTCAGTCCTGAACTTCCGAACAGACGATTGTTGAGACCACCACCGATGAGTGCTTTGGGAAGATTTTCGGAATTTCGTCAGCCAGAAAATTTTAATCGATATTCAGTTGCAGGGTGTTCGAATTTTACTAGTGTCCTGTTGGATCAAGAGGCACAAACTTTGGATCATGTTGAGGGTTTTGAGTTTGGTGCTAGACACACTAGTCAAGGGCTTTCTCGACCTCGTGCATCGTCTACAGTCTTGGACGCAAATCCTCGTCATCAAGGAATAATGATTTGCCCCGAAACCGCTATGTCTCAATGTGAAAATTTCCGACATCCGGCCGCACCGGTCTTGTCATCTGGTACTCCCTATGTTGCGGTACCTGAAGTACGGCCTTATGTTGCTAACGCAAATCAGTCCCAGCGAAATGAACAGCTATTGCATCCTAACGGGTACTCCAATAAAGCTGAGGGTCTAGATAACTTTCAACATTCACCCCTTCGTGGCTCGAACTTTGTACCAAATCTGAGTGGTATTGGAAATCTACAACCGTTCTATGATGTAAGTCGATGGAACTTGAAGTTTAGTGGACAGACAAGTGTTAATGATTTTCTAGAACGTGTGGAAGAGCTTCGATTATCTCGTGGTGTTTCCAAGGAGCAACTGTTACGCTCGGCACCGGAGTTGTTCACGAAAGAAGCTTTATTATGGTACCGAACTTGTCACTTTATTTCTTGGGATGACCTTGTCCATCAACTAAAAGAAGCATTTCAGCCATCCGATTACGAATACGCCTTATGGGACGAAATACGTCATCGTACTCAGGGCTCTCATGAGCGAGTGATTGGATTTGTGGTTGCCATGGAAAATTTATTTAGGAAATTACCAACTATGCCTGACGAAAACACTCGACTACAGATCATACGACGTAATGCACTGCCCTACATTCAGTCTCGGTTGGCTACTCAACATGTTTCGTCTATTCAGGACCTCGTTCGATTAAGCCGGTCTATTGAGGAGACTGAGGTTAGGATAAAACGTTTTGCACCACCTCCAACAAACTATCGATATCTTCTGGAGCCTGAGTTGGCATATCACAGACCAACATATCCTGTGGCTGCCATAAATGGTACATGTCTTCCTACCCCAGATTTCGGTGTTGAAGGCATTACTGTGGAGAATCAGAGAGATATTCCTGTGGATGCCGTTTCGACAATTTTGTGTTGGAATTGCAGAGAGATAGGTCATGGTTTTAAGCAATGTAGCAAACCTAGAACGATGTTTTGTTTCCGTTGTGGCGAAATTAACTGTACCATAAGAACTTGTCCGACTTGCAAAAAAAACGCACAGTCGGGAAGGCTGTAAAATCTTCTCAGTCTTCCCAAATATCTAATAGTGAAGCTAATCAAGCAAACCGTGCTGTCCTTGATTATATTTTGACTCACGCTAAAGGTGACTCACGTCCCTTTCTGGAAGTTTCAATCTACGGTAAGTCTTTTAAGGGTCTTCTTGACTCAGGATGCTCCCGTACTATTGTTGGCCGTACCGGCTGGATTATTGTTCAGTCTTTGTCTAAGCTTAATACTTGTGATAGGATAGATTGTACTGTGGCCAATGGTCAAGTATGTCAATCTATTGGTTCCGTTCAGCTACCTTTTCAACTACGTGACCGTGTGATTTTAATGGACGTCTTAGTAATTCCGTCATTGCCTCATGAGCTTATCCTTGGTGTTGACTTTTGGATGAAGATGAAGATCGTTCCTGATCTGTACGCTGGAGAATGGTCCTTTGGAACAGATAATCAGTCCACCCCCGAAATAATGTCTCTTCAATCTCTTGATGTCCTTGCGACAGACCAACGTCATATTCTCGATTCTCTTATCGATGAAACGTTTTCAAGGATGGGAGATAAGCTCGGATGTACTAATCTTATACAACTTGTAATTAAGACTGATTCTTCTCCAATCAAGCAACGGTATTACCCCCTTTCACCAGCTTTACTTAAGACAGTCCATGTAGAGTTAGAACAAATGTTGAAGGATGATATCGTGGAACCATCTGAGTCCCCTTGGTCATCACCCATTGTTATGGTGAAGAAAAAGTCTGGCGATTGGAGATTTTGTGTAGATTTTCGTTGTCTGAATCGAATAACAATCCCCGATTCATATCCTATTCCTTACGTGAGCGCTACACTTGATAAGTTGCGAGATGCCCAATTTTTGAGCACTTTAGATATCAAATCTGCGTATTGGCAGATTCCGATAGCTCCGGAGTCGCGACCACTGACAGCCTTTACTGTTCCATCCCGAGGTTTGTTTCAATTTAAACGTATGCCTTTTGGGCTCACTAATGCCCCAGCTGTCTGGCAACGACTTATAGATCGTGTCATCGGTGTTGATTTAGAGCAGTACGTATTTGTCTACCTTGACGACGTGATAATCTGCACATCGTCTTTTGACGAACATATCCGTGTCCTTCGAGAGGTTATGAATCGTATTTTGAATGCAGGACTTACCCTCAATCGCGAGAAGTGCCAGTTCTGTAAGTCTGAGTTAAAATATCTGGGTTACGTCGTAACATCTTCGGGTCTCCTTGTAGATCCCGAAAAAGTAGAGGCCATTTTAAAAATTCCGACCCCTACAACTGTGACCGAGGTACGGAGAATAATTGGTATGGCCTCATGGTATAGGAGATTTGTACCGAATTTTTCTACCCTGATTTCGCCTCTCACTGCTTTAACTCGTAAAAATGTCAAGTTCAATTGGGATTCTGATTGCGGAAGAGCCTTCCAAATCATCAAGGAGAATCTTATACAGGCTCCCGTACTTTCTTGCCCTGATTTTGGTCTTCCTTTTACAGTTCAATGCGATGCTTCAGATTTCGGTTTGGGCGCTGTGCTCTCTCAAATGCAAAATAACGAAGAACATGTTATTTGCTATTTGAGCAGATCGTTGACCAAGAATGAAAGGAAGTACAGTACCACTGAAAAAGAGTGTCTTGCCGTTTTATTCGCTATCGAAAAGTTGAGACCGTATATCGAAGGAACTAAGTTTACCGTTATCACTGACCACTACAGCCTCAAGTGGCTTAATTCCATCAAGGATCCTGTAGGCAGGATTGCTAGATGGTCACTTAGGCTACAGCAGTACGACTTCGAAATCGTTCACCGTAAGGGCAAAGATCACGTTGTCCCGGACGCTCTTTCTCGTTCTGTTCCTGTTATCGATCTGTTGCAAGAGAACTCGACTGTCATGACAACCCTTAACGGTTTGTCTGATAAATGGTATCAGGCAATGTGTAATAGAGTTGAGCAAAACCCCGCTAAATATCCTCTATGGTGGTGTGAAGACGGACGTCTTTATAAGCGAGTTAAATGTGCTTATCCTGCACTTACGACCCCTGAAGAAACCTGGCTAACTGTGGTCCCCCAAAAGGATCGTTCCGATATCATCAGGACTAACCATGATCCGCCCACATGTGGTCACCTTGGCATCTTTAAAACTTTTTGCCGAATTGCACAACAGTTTTATTGGCCTAAGATGCGGTCTGATATCGCTCGTTATATACGACGCTGTCAAGTCTGTCTAAAGAACAAACCAGAACAAAAGCCTCCTGCTGGTAAATTCTTGAGCACACAGCCTACTCTTACTCGCCCTTGGCAGGTTGCTAGCATTGACCTGGTCGGTCCATTACCACGTTCTTCTTCGGGTTATTCATTTATTCTGTCCGTATGTGACGTTTTCACAAAGTTTGCTATGTTTTTCCCCTTGCGTAACGCTACAGCTTCCGGCATTGTCAGGTGGTTGGAGGATTATGTGATACTGATTTTTGGCGTGCCTGACAAAATTATTTGTGACAATGGTACTCAGTTCCGTAGCAAAATCTTTAAAGATATGTTGGAAAAATATAATATCGGTATTAAATATACAGCTAATTACCATCCCCAAGCAAATCCTGTGGAGAGAGTCCACCGTGTTCTTAAAACAATGTTGTCGAGTTACGTTTCTGCCGATCACAAACAGTGGGACAAACAACTTGCAAAAGTAGGTGCCGCCATACGATCAGCACGTCATGAAGTTACAAATTTCACACCCAATTTTGTCATGTTTGGACGTGAGATTCACTACACTAAGAGTCCCCGACAGCCAGATCTAGAGCATGCTAACAGGTCTTTTGATCCTGTGGCTAAAGCACAAGCCTTAGAACAAGTTTTTCAGGACATACATAAACGTCTTCAACGGGCACATAATAAGAGCAAAAATATTTATAATTTAAGGCGTCGTGACGAACAATTTTCCTTACGTCAGAAAGTCTGGAAACGCAATTACGTAATTTCCGACGCTACCAAGAATTTTACGTCAAAACTAGCACCAAAATTTATGGGTCCATATATTTTACATAAGATTCTCTCTCCGTGGTCATACGAACTAGTCGATTCGGACGGTCGCAATCTTGGTGTTTGGCATGCCAAGGATCTAAAGGCGCATCCTCCGGATGAATAGCCCTGAATGGTATTTTTGACGGATTTAAAGTGTTAAGTTCCGCAACAAAAAAAAAATCGTATTTTTTTTTTTATTGAGGAAGGGGAGGTGTTGTTACGGTTTGAAAATACTCCATTGAATAAAATAAAATCAGGATAAATCTTACTTACCAGAGCTTAGTTCTTAAAATTTAGATCGAATAAAAATATTAAACTGGTTAGTCCAAATGCATTTATTTTCTAGTGATAATTTACATCAAATCACCTTCACTATTTTAACTAATGGTTGATCACTTTTGCCAACTGAGTTTTTCCATTCGACCTTCTGTATTCATGGATCAGCCAAAACTCTGGAAAAGCAAATAAAACAATAATTAGATCACAGAATGTTCTTCTAAATGAATTTCATAGCCTATTCACATATATTGCCAAGCCGTGCATATGTTTACTCGCCTCTTCCTTAATTTTGCTTTGTAAATTAATGTATTGATTATTAATGTATTGAATGCTTAAGTTTCTTGTATTCTTTTTAGTAGGTAGGTAATCGTTATGTTACCCAAAGATCGGAAGTTTACAATTTTAAGTACTAAATTTCTCTTATACAAACTGTAGACTGGTTAATTTCAAATCAAATTTAACTTTTAGACGCCATTTTCTTTACAAGTAACTTAATAATACCTTTCTCTATTGCAACTACAATTAAATTTATTAAAATTAATGTGCAGGTCAGTTATCAAGACAATAACAAAAATCTAAATTGTTGCAAATATGAGTGGTAAGGAGTAAAATTGTTGCTACCTGGAAGGTTTGTTGTAAGGTCTTTAGGTTTTTAACAGATAATTTTCACAAATCCTTCTGAAATATCATAGAAAATTGGAAAAAGTAGTAAAATATTCTGATTTAATCTCAAAAATGTATAACAGTCAAACAGATATGTCATGTGTCTGTCAAAATTTATTTTCATCAAAGGTATCCCTGGATTTGTTACCAAGAGTTTCGGGACCTTGTTTAAAAAAAAAAGAGAACAGAGAATTTTGTATAATTTCGTAAAAAGAAAGCTACTACAGAGCTGTTTTGTGGTTTTCTGGGCATTTCCTGCCGATTTTACTCTAAGGAGTTAATCTTAACTTTCATAACTGGTGGCAAGAAGAGAATGTGTCTTGCACCGTTGTAGCATTGTGCTAATTTTAATATAGTTGATTAAACATCTAAAAACTCCTGATTTTGTCTGTGAGAGGCCACTGATAACTCATTGGTAAGTGTTCTTTTTAACTATTCTTACATCTTTTGGAATGTTTTATATCTATGGCTCTTCTTAAGTATATAATGAAATATTACTTTATTTACCTACCTGAAGTGTTGTCGGAGGACAGCTTTCTTAGTCTCGGTTCTTTTGTAGGCCTCTTTTTGTATTGGTTACATTCGAAAATTCCAGTAGCTGCCACCTGGATTGTTGCTGCGAGTACCACCTGTACCTGTGACGCCGAGCAACACCGACACCAGCTTCCAGTATCTCAGGTTTGTCTGTGTAGTGTGTTACCTCAGGAATACACCCGTTAAAGCAGTTCGTAAAAACTATCTTTTTAATGTCGTTCCTCTATGCGATCTATTTTTAAGCGAGCCCCGTATAAAGTTGATTTCTTGTGACATTCTTGCTAATTGCTGAATAGGTAATTAAATACTCCTGAAAGTTTGACCGAATCACTTCACAGGATTTAACTTAACTATAACATTTCCATTTTTAATTCCTTGCACCTAACCTAACCAACTAAACTTATTAATTTTCGATACTGAATATTACAAATTATAATATCACCAACTCTCGATCTGGGTAACGTAATTTAACAATTTAATTTAACTCGTAATTTAACAGTTTAACTATTGTTCTAGCGAATTTATACTCATCACTTGTGTTCTTAAAAAGGGAAAAACGCATCATAATTTTATAAATTATATGATTATAATGGTTTGTTTACAATGTTTACGTTTTTCCAATAATAAGCCGACGTAAAGAAAAGAAACTGGTTGCCAACTGTCAGTTGTCGCTGGTGAGTGCGTTCGGTAATTGAACCGGAGAGCTTAGGCGTTCTTTTGGGAACACGATATTATTATTATTATCTTTCAAATATTCGAGCTACTTTGTTGGTAATTTTGGTTCTTTCTTTGTTTCTATTAATTAAAGCCGTTAACCAGAACTACTGCTTCAATTGGTGTTTTATTTATTTCTGACCATTTACTTTTCCTGTTTTTTTTTGTTCATTTCATCGTATCCAGGATTTTGCTTTGAGGCCAAAAACAGGTGGCGCTTAGTTTTTGTTGTATTCTTAGTTTACCCACACCACTCTACCACATCTGGTACTGCTAGTCGGAGAGCCAAATAAAATCCTGGATTATTGAAATAAAGAACACTAGTTGTAGCCACTCTTAGTAATTAGGATAACGGCCTGAGTAGAACTCAGTTGAGAAATATTTAGGGGTTTATTAAAATTTTTATAACTTATCGTAATAGGTCTCGGAATTCTAATATCGATATCGATATATTTACACATCCCTAATGTGATAATATCGATACACTGTCTGGCTCAAGTGCCCCTATAACTACTAGCGTCGATTATCCCCCTCCATGGCGCAGACTTAAATGCACTTTTTAGATCCAGCAAAATCAACACACACATCCTTCTGTTCTAGTGTGACTTTTCCTTTTCTTGCTCTGCTACTTGCTGAACACTTTCGATCGTGCTCACCGTCGTTCTTCCCTTTCTATAGCCAAATTGGTTTTCCCGTACGAACCTCTTATTTTCCATTGAGGCTTGAAGTATGTGTAGTCCTTGAAAATGATCAGAATTAGAGAATTCAGGTCTAAATACATGAAAGTGCCCATAGTTATTATTAGAAATCTTGTGTAGACCATAAAGAAGTCTAACATTAGCCGAAACATGGTCTAATTCCCTGAAGATGTCAAGAATTAGTCAAAAATTTAATCAAAATCTCTGAAAATGATAAATATTGATCGAAACTTGGTCTGATTTCCTGAAGATGACCGTAATTATTAGAAACTTTGTTTAAATCACTGAAGATGTCTAAAATTAGTCGAAAACTTGTCAAACCTCGAAGATGTCTCAATTTAGCCGAAACTTATTCTAAAACCTAAATATGTCCAAAATTAGTCAAAAACCTTGGAGACTGATCAGTACTGGGCGGAACTTGGTCGAATTCCCTGCAGATGTCTTATATTAACGAAAATTCGTTCAAAATCCTTGAAGATGTCTTACATTAGTCGAAACATGATATAATCCTGAAGATATCCAGAATTAGTCGAAAACTTGTATATCTCCCGGAAGATGCCTCCCTTTAGTCGAGACATGTAAAATTATACAACTCGAGTGACTGAGTCTTAACTGGTGATGTTCTGGCCAGGAATTTATGGTGGCGCAAAATTCAAGACGGGAGACCAAAATTTATTAACCCAAGGGTCAAGCTAAAAAAGACATATCCCACTTCACCGAACCTAGATATTTTTTTCTTTTGCTACCGCGCACCCCTATTTGCGCAGGAAAGAGATGCCATGTGTCAAAATTGACGCATTACATAACCTGAAATTAGAGTAGTTCACGTGGCTAAAAAATCACAAGCGACAAATGCCATGTGTCAAAATTGACAGATGATAGTTGCCACGTTGATCACGTGTACGAAAAATCACAGGCGGAACTTATTTGGATGCGTGTGCAGGAGGGTAGTGGAGGACTGAGCGATGGCCCTTACTACAACATTGCATGGACCGCGGTAGCCATGTAAAACAATGGTTAAGATAAATTTAAAAACCATGTGTCAAAATAAAACGCTTAAAAGTCATGATTTTAATTAAGTTGTAATTCAATACGTTTAGGTGTTAACATATATACTTATTGGGTAATAAAGGTTCAATGTTCGTTAAGTTTTTATTCAATATTAAGTAATAAGGAAATAAACGGCCTTTATGCCACACAGTGGCGTAGCCAGAGGGGGGATTTTGATCAGCGCCCTCGCGGCGCCCATACGACACGTTCTCTCTATAGAAAACAAGATATTTTTTATGGGTATATGCGAGTGTATGAGGAGTTGATTAACTTCCATATTTTAAATAGCAACATCCAGTAGTTTTTTATTAAATAATTTCTTTAATATTGGCAATAATTAATTTCATTGACAACATTAAATACATTCTTTATAAATCAAGATCGCTTTGACATGGTCGCGAATGATACGGCTATCCATTTTCCTTAATAAATTGTTATTCTGTCAGATTTTTCCTTTATTTATATTAGTGTTTTTAAGGACTGTGGCAAAAAATGGTTTACCATAAAACCACAAATATTATTGAGTTTTAGAGAATCATATACTAATAATAATAATCTCTATAGAAAATAAGATTTTTTTAATTATTTTTTATGGATATATGCGAGTGTATGAGGAGTTTATTAACATCTATATTTTAAAAAGCACACCCAATATGTAATATCGTAATTTGGTCCAGTATTTTAATATATTTTATTATTTATCAGTTTCCTATATTTTTTTTAAATAATTTCTACAGCATATTCCATAAAAATTATTATGTGGTTTTTCATAGAGAGATCGCGTCGTATGAGAAAGGCCACCCTGTATACATAATGAAAATAAAAACAACTTTATGACACCCTCTATATGTAACATTTATTCGTTGTATAACTTTCTCAAAAATGATACCTATTTGTTTAAAAACGGAACCGGTTCAAACCAAAGACATTTAACCTGAAGAGACGGGACAAATGGTTCTTTATTTTCCCCCAACATTGAGGCACATTCGATGGTCGATAGATGTAGCGTTGCCAAATTTTAAGTTTACGAGTTACTGTACATACTTTTTTCATATTAAATTATAACACTAAATACTTATTTTCCTCATTTTTGATTCATCAAAAACCGGTTCTGAAGTTCTTATATGTCAATCTGGCAATGCCGCTTCCCTTGGTTCCGCCTTGTTTTACCCCCAAAATGTTTATAGTATGCACGTAGTAAAGTAACTGCACCAATAGATTGAGAGCATTGGAGGTCGACGACCGACGGCTCTTCCCCATTCGATAAGTATACTAACTTGGTAACGTTTCAAAACCAGTGAAGGCACTGCTATAAATATGTTTATCTACTTTAATTATATTATATACCTACCTAATACGGGTACTTATTAATACAATAGCTTTATAGAAATACCCTAACAATTTACTGGTTTAGCAAATCTAAATAAACCAAATACAATTGCCAATAGATTTAATCTTTTTTTTTAGATATACCAGTTTATTTAGGAGATTTTCTTCAGTGATAGTAGCATTTATAATGAAATGAAAATATATTTTTAATAGGTATTTAACAGAAGAAAATAGTTATTAAGCTACTTTTTGAATATGTCATTAACCAGATATCTGTCATATTTGTATGTTTTTAAATAAAATTTGTATGCTTCAGTTCCTTTTTATTTGCCTCAAAAATAATGATAAGCAATTTATTTTTAGGCTAGCAGTGGTATGATTTAATTTTTCGTTTAACCATTGAGAGCAGAAAAACCCTATGTATGTGTAACAAAAACGTTTAAATCGGGATAAAATTGCGTATTTTTGGTATCTCATAAATTTCGTGTTCAAATTTGAAATTATTCAGGAAATAAGTTTTCGAAAATTTTATTTCATTAGCTGCTGAATAGTATATTATGCAATGACCATTCATTGCAAATGTAAGATGAATATACTTTTTTCTACAGCCGCGCGCAAAATAACTAATTGCTAAATTGAAATGAAATCGCAAAATCGTCGAATGCCGTGGATCCTTATTTTGCGCTCTAGCGCGAACATGGAAAAGAAAAATCTCACTTTTTCCGTCGAGTGTGCTATGAATGGTCATGGAAACCGAAGATAAATAAATGACAGTCGTGCGTTTGTTACAGTTTGTTGCTGGCACTCCTGTTCTAAATATGCCCGAAGCCCGAATATATATGTCAAAACTGACAGTCATTTGCAAATTTCAGAATAAGTATAGAGAAAAATGTGGATTAAATTTTAAGAAATGCGGCTGAAGAAAAAGTTCTGTGTGTTTTTCGAGCGCAAAGTAAGATTGCCCTTTTCGAAAGATTACTGCGCTCCGTTACGCGTCGCGCAGTAACATTCTTTCTCAAGCGGCAATCCGTTACTTTGCGCTCTAAATACACAAAAAACTATTTTCTATAGCCGCGCGCAAAATAACTAAATACTAAATTCAAATGAAATCGCAAAATCAACTAATGCCGTGGATCCTTATTTTGCGCTCTAGCGCGAACATGGAAAAGGAAATTCTCGCTTTTTCCGTCTAGTGTGCTGAATGGTCATGGAAACCCAAGATAAATAAATGACAGTCGTGCGTTTGTTACAGTTTGTTGCTGGCAATCCTGTTCTAAATATGCCCGAACATAATATGTCAAAACTGACAGTCATTCGCAAATTTCAGAATATGTATAGAGAAAAATGTGCATTTAATTTTAAAAAATGCGGCTGTAGAAAAAGTTCTGTGTGTTTTTCGAGCGCAAAGTAAGATTGCCGTTTTCGGCAATCCGTTACTTTGCGCTCTAAATACACAAATAACTATTTTCTACGCCCTGAAAATAGACAAAAATGCGTTAACAACTGCTCTTGAAAACTGGACTTTTCACACGCTTATTCGGGTATTTAGATTAAAGGGCTTCGTCTCCATTTTAGAGCTTCGCCCTTAAAGGTCCCCTTACCAGATCTCTAAAAAAGGGGGCCCCATTATAGGGCTTCACCCTCCGGTAGCCCCTTTTTGCAAAACTCTAGAAAATGGAACTCTTATACCAGAGGCCCCCTTTTAAGACTTGGGGCCCCATTTTAGGGCTTCGCCCCCGGGGCTCTATTGCTAAATCTGTAAAAAATGGGACTCCCGAACCATAGGCCCCATTCTAGGGTTTCGCGCCCTCGGAGCCTCTTTTTCAAAATATTTGGAAAATAGGGACCCCACTCCGGTGGCCCCATTTTAAGACTGTGCCCCTAGTTATAGTTTAGCGAGAATCTCTTACTCACGTAGCTTCTTTAATTAGGAATAAAATTTTCTGATAAATCAATAATAAAAATGTTTCCCATATAACATGTCATTTTCTACCACACTCCCAGTGGGGCACCCTGTATGTAGCAGTCGTAGAAAAAGTATAGTGTGCTACACGTGCTGAAAAGACTTTTTGCACTCATGAGACTTTATGACACTCGCTCACGGCTCGTGTCACCAAACTGTCTCATTCGTGTGAAAAGTTTTATTTTCAGCACTTGTTGCACAATATACTATCTCTATTTTGGTATCATAAAGAAGTCTTTTCGATACGCAAAGTTGTGTCGAAAAGAAGCTTTTTTCGACACTATTTTTGATGACTGGTTGCTATGATATTAACAAACTTGTGCAATGTCAAAGCTCACTAGCAAAAATTTCGACACCGTTTTGAATGGGATTCCTAATAATACAGACCAAAAACATTTCACCTGAAGAGACGGGATAAATGGTTCTTTGTTTTCCCCCAACATTGAGGCACATTCGAAGGTCGATAGATGTAGCGTTGTCAAATTTTAAGTTTACGAGTTACTGTACATACTTTTTTCATAATAAATGATAATACTAAATAGCTGTTTTCCCCATTTTTGATCCATTAAAAACCGGTTCTGAAGTTCTTACATGACAATCTGGCAATTCCGCTTCCCTTGGTTCCGCCTTGTTTTACCCCCAAAATATTTATAGTATGCATGTAGTAAAGTAAGTGGACCAATAGATTGAGAGCATTGAAGGTCGACGCCCGACGGCTCTTCCCCATTCGAAGTATAGAAAGTTGGTATCGTTTCAAAACCAGTGAAGGCACTGCTGTAAATATGTTCATCTACTTTAATTATTATATTATATACCTACCTAATACGAGTACTTATTAATACAAAAGCTTTATAGAAATACCGTAACAATTTACTGGTTTAGCAAATCTAAATAAACCAATTACAATTTATTGCCAATACTCTAGATTTAGTCTTTTTTTCTAGATATACCAGTTTATTTAGGAGATTTTTTTCAGTGATAGTAGCATTTATAATGAAATGAAAATATATTTTTAATAGGTATTTAATAGAAGAAAATAGTTATTAAGCTACTTTTTGAATATGTCATTAACCAGATATTTGTCATATTTATATATTTTTAAATAAAATTTGTATGCTTCAGTTCCTTTTTATTTGTCTCAAAAATAATGATAACCAATTTATTTTTAGGCTAGCAGTGGGATGATTTAATTTTTCGTTTAACCATTGAGAGCAGAAAAACCCTATGTGTCACAAAAACGTTTAAATCGGGATAGAATTGCGTATTTTTGGTATCTCATAAATTTCGTGTTCAAATTTGAAATTATTCAGGACATAAGTTTTCCGAAATTTTATTTCAATATTAGCTGCTGAATAGTATATTATGCAATTACTCATTGCAAATGTAAGTTGAATATACTTTTTCTATTTTGGTATCATAAAGAAGTCTATTTGAATCGCAAAGTAGTGTGTATTTTTGATGACTGGTTGC
The DNA here is from genome assembly GCA_016904865.1 of Pissodes strobi. Lineage (NCBI taxonomy): Eukaryota > Metazoa > Arthropoda > Insecta > Coleoptera > Curculionidae > Pissodes > Pissodes strobi. Next base: position 6,856 of record JAEQML010064914.1, on the reverse strand, counting down.
TATGATTTTAACAAAATTGTTCAATGTCAAAGCTCACTAGCCAAAATTTCGACACCATTTTGAATGGGATTCCTAAATACAGACGTCAAAAGTGACAAGATGGCCGTCCAACTTTTGATCGCGACTTCAATAAATTAATGTTTTTTTATTAAAAAAAGGCAAAATAGCACTCTTTTCCCAGTTTTGATTGGTTTCAAATGGACGTTTTAAAGCCTGAATTTGTGCGACGCGCCGAGACGTGTAGCTTTTTTGACTTTCGTGAGTGATTTCCTATAAATATTTTTTATAAACTTTATATCAAAGTAACGATGGTCTTGCGGTGTGAGGTATGCAAAATCTCCAGCTATTACCACCATTTTGTGATGTGATTAATTAATATTTTATAATACTTACCTATGTATGTGATATTAATGGATAATCTGATATGTTTGCAGTCATTTATCAACCTCTATTAAATAATTTTTGAAGTGAATACTTCTTTGGTTTCATGGCAGTGGTTTTGCAAGGACACGGAAAAATTTCGTGACACAGCAAAATAACTATTTTGTGTTCACTAACCTTCAGAACCCATATCTAACCCAAACTAACTCAATCTAACCCACACACTATAAATAAAACATAAATATATTTTAAATAATGCACCCGAATAAATACCATCATTTCAAATTAAACGTATTTACTTTATTGAAATTATTATTGTGATGGACTCACATTTTCAAAGTCTACGTCTATGAACTGTCCTTGCTTTCGTTCAGGCGGGGGCGGGCAATACTACATTTAGTAGTGGGGACGAAGTTTGACAAAAGTTTGTACACGATTCATAAAAATATAAGGAGGCGGGACAATCGTTTTGTTGATATTTTTGCAAGATTTCGAATTTTTATGAATGAGTTGTCGGGTCTCTTTAGGTTAAATGTTTTTGATACAGACGTCAAAAGTAACAAGATGGCCGTCCAACTTTTGATCGCGACTTGAATAAATAAATGTTCTTCATTAAAAAACGTGCAAAATAGCGCTCTTCGACCAGTTTGTTTGGTTTCAAATGGACGTTTTAAAGCTTGAATTTGTGCGACGCTACGCGACGTATAGCTTTTTTATATTTCGTGAGTGATTTCCTATAAATATTTTTTATAAACTTAATATCAAAGTAACGATGGTCTTGCGGTGTGAGGTATGCAAAATCTCCAGCTATTATCATCCGAACCTGAGTTTCCACAAGTAAGTAAAAGTAAATGAAACACAGTAGTACAGTGGGCACCATTTTGTGATGTGATTAATTAATATTTTATAATACTTACCTATGTATGTGATATTAATGGATAATCTGATATGTTTGCAGTCAGTTCTTTGGTTTCATCGCAGTGGTTTTGCAAGCACACGGAAAAATTTCGTGACACAGCAAAATAACTATTTTGTGTTAACTAACCTTCAGAACCCATATCTAACCCAAACTAACTCAATCTAACCCACACACTATAAATAAAACATAAATATATTTTAAATAATGCACTCGAATAAATACCATCATTTCAAATTAAACGTATTTACTTTATTGAAATTATTATTATGATGGACTCACATTTTCAAAGTCTACGTCTATGAACTGTCCTTGCTTTCGCTCAGGTGGGGGAGGGCAATACTACATTTAGTAGTGGGGACGAAGTTTGACAAAAGTTTGTACACCATACATAAAAATATAAGGAGGCAGGACAATCGTTTTGTTGATATTTTTGCAAGATTTCGGATTTTTATGAATGAGTTGTCGGGTCTCTTTAGGTTAAATGTTTTTGGTTCAAACGACTAAAATAAATTCGAACTAACTGAAAGTTGATTCAATGACTAACCAAAACTGACTAAAATTAACTAAAAGTACCAAAACGGGCTAAAACGTATCGGAACAGATTAAAATTTTTAAAGTAAATAAAACTAACCCAAATTAACCGAATTTTGGGACAAACCAAAACCAGCCAAAAACATTAAAATTGCTTATAACGTAGTTCAAATGACTAAAATAAATTAAAACTAACTGAAATTAACCGAAAGTTGATTGAACGACCAACCAAAAGTACCAAAAAAAGGCTAAAACGTATCGGAACAAATTAAAAATATTAAAGTAAGTTGAAACTAACCCAAATTAACCGAATTTTGGCGACTATTAAAATTAAAATTATCCAAAAACATTTAAATTGGTTATAACGTATCGGAACCGGTTTAAAAGCCTTAAATTAATTGGAACTAACTGAATGTAACCGAAAGTTAATTGAATGACTAACCAAAAGTAACTAAGAACACCAAAACGGTTTAAAACGTATCGGAACGGATTAACAATATTAAGGCAAGTTGATACTAACCCAAATTAACCGAATTTTGGCCACTAACCAAAACTAACCAAAAACATTAAATTTGGTTATAACGTATCGGAACCGGTTCAAATGACTAATATAAATTAAAACTAATTGAAACTAACTGAAAATTGATAGAACGACTAACTAAAACTAACTAGAAGAGACCAAAAGCACCAAAAAGGGCTAAAACGTATCGGCACAAATTAAAAATATTAAAGTAAGTTAAAACTAACCCATATTAACCGAATTTTGGCGACTAACCAAAACTAACCAAAAACACTAAATTGGTAATAACGTACCGGAACCGGATCAAATGACTAAAACAAATTAAAACTAACTGAAATTGGCCGAAAGTTGATTCAACGACTAACCGAAAGTAACCAAAAGCACCAAAAAGGGCTAAAACATATTAAAACAGATTAAAAATATTAAAGTAAGTTGAAACTAACTAAAATTATCCGAATTTTGGCGACTAACTAAAATTAACCAAAATATTATAACATATCGGAACTGGTTCAAATGAGTAAAATAAATTAAAACTAGCTGAAACTAACCAAAAGCTGATTGAATGACTAACCAAAACTAATCAATAGTAACCAAAAGCACCAAAAAGGGCTAAAACGTATCGGGATAGGTTTCAAAAAATAAAGTAAATTAAAACTAACCAAAACGAACCCAATTTTGACGACTAACCAAAAGTAACCAAACACATGAAATTTCGTTATAACCAAATTGTATGTTTTTGGTTACTTTCGGTATCGGAACTGGTTCAAATGACTAAAATAAATTAAAACTAATTGAAATTAACCGAAAGTTGATTGACCGACTAACCAAACTAACCAAAAGCACCAAAGAGGGCTAAACCGTGTCGGAACAGATTAAAAAAATTAAAGTAAGTTGAAACTAACCCAAATTAACTGCATTTTGGCGATTAACTAAAACTAACCAAAAGCATTTAAATTGGTTATAACGTATCGGAATCGATTCAAATGACCAAAATAAATTGGAACTAACTGAAAGTAACCGAAAGTTGATTGAATGACTAACCAAAAGTAACTAAAAGCATCAAAACGAGCTAAAACGTATCAGAACAGATTAAAAATGTTAAAGTAAGTTAAAACTAACCCAAATTAACCGAATTTAGGCGACTGACCAAAACTAACGAAAGGCATTAACATTGCTTATAACGTACCGTAACCGATTCCAACGACTAAAATATATTAAACTAACTGAACTTTACCGACAGTTGATTGACCGACTAACCAAAACTAAACAAATGCACCAAAAGGGCTAAAACTTATCGGAACAGATTAAAAATATTAAAGTAGGTGACTAACATAAATTACCCGAATCTTGGCGACTAACTAAAATTAACCAACAACATTAAAATTGGTTATAACGTATCGGAACTGGTTCAAATGACTAAAATAAACTGAAATAATTAAGAGTAATGCCCTGCACGATTGCATCTTTGCGGAGGACTGTGAATATCTTTCTCTACACTACAGTTTTATGTAAATTCGCGAGATAAAGCCACTCCGGTCCTGGTCCCGGGATATAAGTTATACAAGTGCTAATTAAATGGCCCTTAAAAAACCTAAAACAACTAAAAATACTTGTCGTTTCGAGGAAAAAATTTGTCTCCGTTGTCGCAAGGGAGAAACTAAAAAATTTAAATTATTATAAATACCATTAAAACGTTTAGAAAAGCAAAAACCATAGAAATCTCGTGCGCTTTGTCAGGTCTTGAATTTAACTTTAACAAGATTATTATAATAATGTAATGTCGCTTAATTATTGGTTTGTTATGTTTGTTCATATTGGGGTGTTGTTAGATTAATAATTGTTGTGTTTTTGTTAAGCTGTATATTTATAAATAAATATTGTTTTTTTTAAGAATGCAATGATTTCCAAAACTTGACAAAGTGCTTTTTACTGTTTTAGTTGCATTTAATAACCATTTTCATTTCTAGATCTCTCGTTCTTGACAACGGGGGCAGATTTTCTATTTATTTCAGGTTTTTAATTTTCGTTAGGGTCACTAAATTAACACTTGTGCAATTTACACTATGGGGCCAGAGCCGAAGCGGCCTTATTCAAAAAGTCTATAAGTGAGGTGGAGAAATCTGTCAAATATGAATCCGCCACAACGATATAGAACATATCTACAATGCTACAAAGTGACTAATTGTATATACTTCGAAAGATTGCATCCACATAAATCTAAACGGCTAGCATGCTCTTTGTATTATATTGCTCGCAAAACATAAATATGTAGAGCAATAATTTGGATATAGATATAGAGCTACTGAAAGCATTTTGAATAATATTTATTTCAATATTCCCTTTTATTCTAAACGACTTGATCAAAGTTATAAAACTAATCTTTATGCAACTGTTTAATAAGAATGTCTGCTACTTGGTTTTTGTTGCACAAACACTTACTGGATTTCATCGCGATTAATTAAGTTCCGGATGAATTGAAAACGCATATCAATATGTTTTATCCTCCTTTATCCTATTATTCCCTTTTGCTGGACACCTAATTCATTCAGGTATGACGTCAACCACATTCTTTCTTTTCCACCTAAAGCCAGTGAGACATATTTAGTTTCTGTAGTTGACTGTGAAACAATACTTTGCCATTGACTGGTCCACGAAATTGGTTTATTTACCATTGTAAAAAAGTAATCCTAAAGTTGACTGAGACTTACAGGTTTCTTTACAACCTGCATAATCAGAATCTGTATAACCGAGTATGCTAACATTATCTGTCATCTTATATACTTACATTTTATAGTTAATTTTATGCTTTGAATAATGCATAATTTCCTTAACTCCTAACCAATGCAGTTGATTTGAGTTATTCAGAAAACGACTAACTTGGCTTACACTGTAAGCAATGTCTGGTCTGCTTATTGCAGGAAAAGCTATGAGATAACCAACTGTTTCTCGATAAGGTTCATCTCTGATTTCAGAATTCGCTAGGGTACTTAACGCTCAGCGACTCACTAAAATTATGACAACTTACATACTCGATGGCTTTGCTTCTTCCATGTTACATTTTCCTTCGTCCAATTGAAATTGTCTGATTCTCACTATCGCACATTATTTCTAATCAAATAAACTATTTTTTTCTTCAAACGTCAGTAAATCCATCATTACTCGACTGTGTAGGCGGCATTGAAGTTTCGTTTTTCGTCCGCCGGAGCTTTACTTTTCACTTTTCCGCCGGCGGAGGTAAAAGTGTTGTCATATTAACATAGATACAATACAACCAAACATCAAAATTAGCGTCAACTACTCAAGAGTTATTAAACTAAAATTTGTATTTTTCACTCAATTTGTGACTGCATTTCTAAAAATCACTAATTTAGGAACAAATTGGTTATTATTTAATCGAACTTACTCAATAACTGCTTATCAATACGGAATTAGAACGTAATCGAAGACGCAATTTAAAAAAATAATTATTGTTGATAGTGTCCACTGACAGCTTTATGCGACATTCCTATAGCAACAAACTGAGCCTATTCACCGACACCGCACCGGCCTAAGCCGCCTTGCGAACCCACTTATCTTTAATAATAATTATTATTACTATTAGAAAGAGACGTTTTTGCATTAATTTGTCGACATTTGAAGAAAAAACAGCATATTTTATTTGGAGGAAAAGTTACTTTTCATGGCTTGCTCTCTATTACCAGCCTCACTCCGTTCGGCTGTTAAACACGAGCGCGCCATGAAAAGTATTACTTTTCCTCCATATAAAATAATATACTATTGCATCGTCCACCGAATATTAAATACTTTTTAAAAATTTTAATAAACCGTCAATTACTCGTTGAGAATGTGATAATACCAATCCATTATCAACATAGCGAGCTAAATAGATGATATTTGCAGCAAATTCTCTGGTAAACATACGCTGATGACTTTCAAATTGTTTGAGATTATATAATTTCAGAAAATTGACGAATTTATTGTCCCAACACGTGAGTCAAAATAAACTTTTTTTTAATTTGCACAATAGGCCGGTTTTTCTTGCCATACGACTGCTCCACATAAATTGTATCTTTTAAATTGACATATAAAAATCATGTTTGTACATCAAATTGTAACGCGAATTGAGTCGTAGCCTACGCACAACCAGTGAGAACGTCACTTCAAAGTCTTTTTTATTCAATATAGCCTTTTGACACTAAGTGCTCTTTATAACGAACACCTTGGCTCATTTTTTCGCTCTATATACCCATTTGTTGTCAATAACAGAAGCACTGAGTGATTTTGGTACTAATATCCAAATATTCTTTTTCTGTAAAGCTTTAATTTCTTCGTTCATTATCGCTTTCCAGGCTTCACTGTCTTTACATTCAATTGATTTTTGATAAGAGTCTGAATTTAAAGTTGAGCAATAATTTCAGCGCTGTATTTTCTTTCCAAACTAACCCAAACCAAATATTAGACAAAATCAAAGTAGACCTGTTACGAACCTCTTCATGGATATATGT
>MU193898.1:0-16552 GCA_016904865.1 Pissodes strobi | reverse complement strand
TTATGTTTTAATAATTGCGAATTTTTCACATGACCTTTTGTGTTTTTAGCAACTCTTATATTACAAGCTTTTATTTACTTTCACCTGTGGGTCTGTCTGTAATCAAATTTTGCAAAGTGAATTAGAACTACTGCTAAATGTCCGATTGATTTGAAAGTTGGTACACGTTTATAGTTCCGAAGACAATACAATAATAATGTTGTTAAATTTACACCACCCCCCTTTCAGGGATAGGGGAGGGGGCACTACTTAAAGTATGTCCGATTCCGTTTAAAATTGGTATATGGGGGTTTTTGGGGACAAGGAATATGAATTTTCTATCAGTATTTGAAAATTCAAAATGACGGATTCAACATGGCCGATATTGTGTTAAATGTTACAAGTCAATATTTAATTGACTTCAAATTTGGTATGCGTTTGAAGTTCAAATGAAAATATAAAACTATGGTCTTGCTTAGACCACCCCCCTCCTCCCTTTGAAGGGTAGGGTAGGGGGGCACCACTTAAAATATGTCCGATTTCGTTTAAAATTGGTATATGGGGGTTTTTGGGGACAAGGAATTTAAATTTTTTATCAGATTTTGAAAATATAAAGTGGCTGATCCAACATGGCCGATTTTGGGTTAAATGCTGCAAGTCAATTTTAGCTCACTTCTACATATCCAATTGGCTTCAAATTTTGGTATGCGTTTGTAGTTGATATGAAAGTATAAAACTATGGTGTTGCCATTGTTTATTCTTGTATAGACAGTGGTGTTGCTTACACTTCCCCCTCCCTTTAAAGATTAGTGATGAAGGCACTACTTAAAGTATGTCCGATTTCGTTTAAAATTGATATTAGGGGCTTTTTAGGGACAAGGAATATAAATTTTTTATCAGATTTTTAAAATTTTAAGTGGCGGATTCAAAATGGCTTTTATTATATACTACGAATCTAAGTTTTATAAATACAAATATAATATTTACTAAATTTGTGATTTGGCTATGCCATAATGCCTACTAAAAAGTAAAAAATAAATAAAAGTAAAAAAAAAATTAAAAGAAGCTTTTATTTAAATGCACTAAAAAGAAGAAAATAACATTTGAACTTATTATTTTGTTACATTAAACATTTTTATATGATATAAAAGCATGTCGCGAGAAATTTAAACAGGAAAATCTCGCGACAAGCTTTTATATCATATAAAAATGTTTAATGTAACAAAATAATGGGTTTGATTTACTTCAAATTTTATTTTCTTCTTTTTAGTGCATTTAAATAAAAGCTTGTTTTAATTTTTTTTTACTTTTATTTATTTTAACATTGAAAATGTTTCTATTATCCTAGTAGATATAGGGCCTCAAATCGTGAAAAAGTGTATGCTACATTTGACACATGACATGACACGCATGAGAGATATTTACTTAAACTTAAATTTGATTTATAAGGTATCGGAATCGATTAAAATGACTAAAATAAATTGGAACTAATTGAAACTAACCGAAAGTTGATTGAATGACTAACCAAAACTCGCCAAAAATAACCAATACGGGCTTAGACGTACCGGTAGAGGTTACAAAAATTAAATTAAGTTAAAACTAACCAAAACGAACGGAATTTTAACGACTAACCAAAACTAACCAAAAACATTAAAATTGATTATAACGTATCGGAACCGATTCAAATGACTAGAATAAATTGGAACTAACTGACAGTAACCGAAAGTTGATTGAAAAACTAACCAAAAGTAACTAAAAGCACCAAAAGGGCTAAAACGTATCGGAACAGATTAAAAATATTAAAGTAAGTTGAAACTAACCCAAAGTAACCGAATTATGGCGACTAATTAAATACATTAAAATTGGTTATAAAGTATCGGAGCCGGTTCAAATGACTAATATAAATTGAAACTAACTGTAATTAACAGAAAGTTGACTGCACGACTAATCAAAACTAGTCAAAGTAACCAAAAGCACTAAGGGCTTAAACCTATCTGAACAGATTAAAAATATTAAAGTTAGTTGAAACTAACCCAAATTAACCCAGATATGCCTGAATTATTTTTTTATTTTATTTTTGGTAATAACTATATATTTTTTAAAGAAATGGTATAAAGTTATTGTAAAAATATCTGAAATTCATTTATTTTAGATTGTTATTGACTTTTGAAGGTGTCCTTAAAAAAGGACAGTAGGCAAATACCCATAAAATCTAAAAAGAATGGCAGAATAAAAGGCGTTCCAGAAAAATAGTTTATTCAAAACTGTTATAACTAAATACAAGTATAAAACATAAAATTCTTAAATAATTAAGTATTGCTATGATAACTTTGAAAACATTCCATGTGTAAGGCCACATTACACTTGAAACATTTTTTTTGAACTTTTTTATGGCATATGCGACAACGAGTTTGCTTGTCCTGTTTGACAAGATAATGTTCTTGGTTATCTAAACGTGTTTCGACATTTTTGAGAGAAGAAGGCCTGCCTCTTTTTTGCTGTTTTTGTTAGATTCCAGTAGACTCAATGCTACCTGTCTACGAAACATTAGATGGTCTAATTTTCCTGGAGCGTTAGCATTTTGCATCCGATGTAGCTGCCAAGCATTTTGTTCCGCAATATCCAAACAATAGGCAATCAAACAAAAATACCATTTTTCCCCCGGATGGAAGTTCGGTACAAACTAATATTTTGGTCGCATGGGAGGCGTGGCCTCCCATGAAGCTGTTATACAAAAATATATTATGAGGCTGATTTACAGTTAATCGTTTTTTCTCCTTTTGTGAATATCTTGTTACTTCATGGAACGGCTTTACCAGTAAATTGTTTGAGGCAACATTTACAGTATTATTGTCGTGCCATTTAACAATAACCACTTTGTTGTCACACGAGCGATAATCGCAGTCAATATAGTCTTCGTCATCATAATCGTCAACAACATTCTCTTCGGATAAGTTCATTAGTTCAGCTTCAGATCTAAGTTGACTTCCGGGTAAGTTATTTGCTGTCATTACGTTCTTGTCCCCCGAGTCTTCATCAGTAAGATCTGACAGGAATTGGTTGGCGACATTATTGCAATATCTACTTCATTGAAGGTTGACAAATTATCTCCATCTTCTTCTAAACTAAGAAGGAGTTCATTCAGAGTGAGGCCACTATAAAGAAAAAAATAATTGCAATGACGCCGTATATGCCTAGCGTCCTTAAAAAAGGACAGCCCACTTTTATAGGGGTTTTCTAAGCAGTTATCGAATAATTGTATTGGATTTTTCTAAAATGTGTTTGTTTGATCCTACATGATGTATATTTTTGCAATTACATTCAATAATAAACAAAAATGCAATAACAAAACTTACCCAACGAGTCGAAGATCAACTGGATACGATTGCGAAGCTTTTGAAATTCAATCAATACTCCTGAAACCGATCGTAAACACTGCAAATACTTCATAAACGTGTCAAGCAAGGATTTTAGATTGTTCGTCTAGAGCGCCATCTGTCAAGAATTCGATCTAATTTATAACAATGGTGGATAAAGAAACCTGTAACAAGTGTCCTTTTTTAAGGACAGTAGGCATATCTGGGTTCCTAATTTTGGCTACTGACATAATTTAACCAAAAACATATAAATTGGCTATAATGTATTGGAACCGCTTCAAATGAGTAAAATAAAATGGAGCTAACTGAAAGTAACCGAAAGCTGATTGAATGACTAACCAAAAGTAACTAAAAGCACCGAAACCGGCTAAAACGTATCGTAATACATTAAAAATATTGGAGTAAGCTAAAATTAACCCAAATTAACCGAATTTTGGCGACCAACCTAAACTAACCAAAAACAGTAAAATTGGTAATAACGTATTGGAACCGGTTCAAATGACTATAATAAATTGAAACTGACTGTAATTAACCGAAAGTTGATTGAACGACTAAACAAAACTAAGCAAAAGTAACCAAAAAAGCGAAAACATATCAAACAGATTAAGAATATTAAAGTAAGTTGAAACTCACTTAAATTAGCCGAATTTCGGCAACTAACTAAAATTAACCAGCAGAATGCAATAACGATTGTTAAATTTGAGATCTGAGAAAATTCATAAACGTGTTGAAAGTTAATAGTTGATATAAGTTTGGGTTAGATCTGATTAGATTACGTAAGTTTAGTTTACCAAAATACGAGCCAAAATATATCACATACATGCATATTACTTCAAGGTTCTTTCTTTTTTACAGTTTATAACATTAAGCGTGGTTGTAAAAAGCAAAATAACATTTGCATTTGATTCATATCTCATACCACGATCTAACGGTATGCAACTCGACTAGTTTTTACAAAAAAAATTAATTCGATCTGTATTTTAATCCCCGATCTAGCGCGGTTAGTTTCACTTAGTTAAGTCATTTCAACCGGTTCCGATACGTTATAATCAATGGTAATGGATAGGGTGAGTTTTGGTTAGTCGTTCAATCAACTTTCGGTTAATGTCACTTATTTTATTCATTTGAGCCGGTTCCGAAACGTTATAATCAATTTTAATAGATCTGGTTAGTTTGGCTAGTCGTCCAATCACTTTCTGTTAGTTTCGCTTAGTCTCAACTTATTTTATTTGTTTGAGCCGGGTCCGATACGTTATAATCAATTTTTCATAAACCGTCTTGTGACGTTCAGGAAAAATTTCCGTGTCGTGACGCGACCGTGAAAAATCACTCGCATGAAACCACAGAGGTATTCATTTGAACCGGCTCCGACACGTTATAATAAAATGTAATGCTTTTGATTAGTTTTGGTTAGCCGCGTAAATTCGTTCTGGTGTCTTTGGTTACTTTTAGTTAGTTTTGTTTGGTCACCCAATCAACTGTCGGTTAGTTTCAGTTAGTTTTAATTTATTTTAGTCGTTTGAACTGGTTCCGATACGCTTAACCAAATTTAATGTTTATGGTTAGTCGCTAATATTCAGTTAATTTGGTTTATTTTTAACTTACTTTAATATTTTTAATCTGTTCCGATACGTTTTAGCACTTTTCGGTGTTTTTTGTTACTTTTGGTTAATTTTATTCAGTCGTTCAATCAACTTTGGGTTATTTTCAATTAGCCTATTTTAGTCATTTGAACCGCTGCCGATGCCGGTAGGTACGTTATAACTAATTTTTACGTTTTTGGTAAATTTTAGTTAGTCGCCAAAAATCGGTTAATTTGGGTTAGTTTTAACTTACTTTAATGTTTTAAACTATTCCGATACGCTGCAGCCTTTTTTAGTGCTTTTGGCTAGTTTTGTTTAGTCGCTCAATAAACTTTCAATTAATTTCAGTTGGTTTTAATTTATTTTAGTCATTTGAACCGACTCCGATACGTTACAATCAAAGTTAATGTTTTCGGTTAGTTTTGGTTAGTCGCCAAAATTCGGTTCATTTAATTTGTCCTATACGGTTTAGCCCTTCTTGGTGCTTTTGGTTAGTTGTTCAATCAACTTTCTTGTAGTTTCAGTTAGTTCCAATTTATTATAGTAATTTGAACCGGACCCGATACGTTATAACCAATTTTAATGTTACTTTACAAGTACTTATTACAAGTACTTACTTTAATTTTTTAAATCTGTTCCGATACATTTTAGTTCTTTTTGGTGCTTTTGATTACTTTTGGTTAGTTTGGGTTAGTAGTTCATCACGCATATGACATCATGTGTGGCAAATGTAGCATGCACTTTTCCGCAATTTGAGCCCCATAACAGGAAAACAGACACATTTTCAATGTTAAAAGTACTACGGCAGACGTAGCGCGATGAGAGAAATTCTCACAAATGCAGCCAATCACTTGAGAAATGCACCCGGTTAATTGGCCATGTTAAATTCTCCGAAAACTCACGATTTCGCAGAAAATGTGAGAGAAATACTCGTAGCGCGAGTAATGACGTGTTAAGACCTTTAAGAAGCTATAAATTTAGTTTACTAGCTTAATATGTCCTTTTTTATATTTAAATTCCCACAATATTTGTTAGGTACTTTGAATCTTCTGCTTTATAGATGTTTTAATAGATAAATCAAGTTACAAACTGTCAAATAAATTATTTTAATTGGTATTACCTTTATTTATAATGTTTTTGAATTTAGTATACGTTACTATTTTGTATAACTTTAATACATAGTTTTATTCATTTGAATCACGTATTAAAAATTACCTTAATCCCTCTTTGAAACATCATGTAACCGAGGAAATAATTTTGCATCAGCTAATACTTTTTGAATCTCCCCTCACAGACTGCTCGCTGCTGCAGCTAGAGAAAAAACTAATTTTTTACCGTGCTGCGGCTTTTGCGTTTGATCCAAAAACATGAAACGATTTTTGCTGAGTGAAGCTACTCGATATTATTTGTACTCTGACGTTACAGCTGATAATTGGCAGAAGTGTATCGAACATGTCATAAAACAAAAAATGATACTACGGTCGAAGTTATAGTTGAACCTCTTATTATCAATGCTGGTTCCGAAAGTAGTGATAGTACTGATTTTGAATCAAATTCTGATCAAACCTCCGATAACGAGTAGGAAACTTAAAATTTTATTGATTTTTGATGTAAACTTTCGATGCAACTTTCAATATGGTATTTTATGATAAGAAAAACCCCTTATCATCCATGACTCTTTTTTTCCAAGCCTTAATGAATACATAGTACTATTTGTTTGTAGTACAATTTTGTTGCTTATTACTAGACTTAGGAATAATTTTGATATACGTTTTTTTGCATATTTTAGACTAAAATCATGCATATTTATGTGCATAAACTTTATTTTTTTAAGTGGATATTTGCCTAAGTCTACTTATTACTATTCCATTATATAGTTATTATAACATATTAATTTACAAAGCAATTGTATCCGCCACTGGAATTTCCTTCTCTCTTCCCTTACCCCTCGAGGCGCGCCTTAAAACTAAAAATGAGTCACTGACTATTATTTCCAGCTTGAACTATACACATGCCGAGTTACGAAGTTCAAATTCTAAAAATTACGAAAATCTTACACATTTTCTGCACAAACAGTTCTGCATTATTCAGATTTATTCAGTAGTTATCTATCCTTAAAGCAATTATGAAATTCAAGTTTGTCGTATAATTCCTTTAATTTTGCTATTTCCTATAATTTGTTACATAGAATTAGATCAAATTATAGTGTGTGACGCTGTGACGGTGACTCAATATATTTTTTTATCCGATCGGACGAAAAACGACACCTTTCCGATGTGTTTTCTCACCGCAAAAGTCATGATTCCAGTATATTGTATTCGTTGCTTGGCAACATGCAATAACTGTACAAGAATAGAAAATAACAGTCCGGGAATATAACATTCCCGTCCTAGGCCGGGAATGTAACATTTCTGTCATATTCAAACGTCTTGTTTGTCAGATCTGACGTCTATCAAAAGTAACATTTAGCTGTAGTTTCCGTAGCTACGTAATAAACTTCAAGCTCGCTCGATTCAAAACTTGATATTATGTTGAGTTTAAATTTAAAACACGTTTTTATTTACAGTAATATTTTGCTCTATTTATATAAGTACGTATTCTAATTAATTTCGATCGGATAAAAAATAGTATGTGCAACTCGTAGGAAAAGCACATTCCTGGACTCCTGTGATGCTGGCCTCGGCTGCGCCTCGTCCAGCAACTACCACAATCGTCCAGGAATGTTTTGCTTTTCCTCCTAGTTACACAATATACTATTATGTCCTACTCGAATATTATTATTTCACAATACCATTGTTACCAGACACTTTAAATGGTATATAATACCCCAGGGAATTAAGGAAGTTTCTAATGCCCTCGGGCATTAAGAGAAATAAATAGGAAAAATCAAAGTAACAACTTTTTATTAACGAAACAACTTATTTATCATTTATATTAAATGAACAGTTATGAAAAGAGCCAGTAAAAACGAATTTACCGGCTTTTGATAAGTCAATGTTTTCCATTATTTCGTGATTTTCACTAACAGAAATTGACGATGATTAAACGTTTTCTGGTGTTGATGGTACTCCAGCTATCAATTTCGAAATGTTGTTTTTAGAAGACATACTGTCTTCCAAATATCCCTCAGCCACAGCTGAACTTTTCCAACCACCATGTCTTCTCAATGTGATCATGTTTGCCCCCGCGTCCGCCAGAAAATTTGCAGAGGTTCTGCGTAAACAATGACCAGTATATTTGTCCGCATCGCCTAGACCCAGGTATTTTGCAATAATGGAAGGAAATCATAGACGTCTTTAGACTTCTTTGGGACAAGATTATCCAAAGCTTTGGCAGCATTCACAGCAATTCTATCCGGAATCAATGGAAAATCCATTATTTAATATAAATTTCAGTTTTGACTTTGACAGCACAACCATGAACACTTATTACCTTTGTTTATTTAGCAACTATATAAGTAAAAAACTTTTCGTGATTTTGATATTTTTTTAATTTAACTTGAAGTAGGACATGTTTTCGAGTAGGACATAAAATGTTGTATGTACCACGAGCATTACTTGATGTCTATACCCTCGGGCAACTTATACAAACCTTCGGGCCAAAGACCCTCGGCTTTGTAAGATTGTTGCCCTCGGAGGCATAAACATCTTCATAATGCCCTTAATACATAAATAACTATTACTGCTTCCGCACTTTTTGTCCCTCAGCTTTATTTCTGGGTAAAGTGCATTGTTGCAGAACCTTTTCGTGTCGACTTCGAAATGTTTGGTTTGTGTTCAGAAAATTATTAATACTAGTAGTTGAAATAAATTATTTTTGTAATTTGGTAGTGACGAATAATAATATCTATAGTCTTCAGTCTTCTCGGTGCGGTGGCCCAATTCGTTATCGCTATTGCATTATTCATCAAATTTTTGAATTGATAATTTAATCCGATATTTTGCAAAAAGCTCTGATGAAATTACTCCCATTTTCCGTGATTTGATTCAAATTTTAATGAAAGGAAATATGTATTAGAGGTTTGATGTCGTGTTTGATTTTAGTCTGGATTACGATCGGGGCAGAACACCAGTTTTTTTTAAATTCTTATTTATCCTAATTAATATGTATGTGAATAACGCTATTGCATTATTTATCAAATTTTTAAATTAATAACTTAGTCCGATATTTAGACAAAAGCTTTGATGAAATTGCTCCCATTTACTGTGATTTGATTGAAATTTTAGTGAAAAGGAAATATACATTAGAGGTTTAATATGTTTGAGTTTAGTCTGGATTATGTTCAGGCCGAAACACCAGTTTTCCTTTTAAATTCATATTTATCCTAAATAATATTTATGTGACATCGCTTAAACACGATACGAATAGCCGCGATATTATTTCCCACTCGTGACTATATTAATGCACAGTTTTCTCTAAAAACGTAGCAACAGCAACGGTGCAACCACGTTGAACCACACTTATGATGTAAAGAACTATTATATAGCAACATACCACAAACGTTGCATTTTTTTCCAAGTATTGTTACTTTAGCATCTAAATAGGGCGTTTTGATACAAAGTTTCCGGCGGAAATATTTAATAAAAAAGTCCGATTGAAAACTGCTTGTTATTTATGTTGGAGTTCTATATACAATTACCACAAAGTAATTATATAGAATAGCCCGTGACCCAACTTTGCAATTTTTACAATTAATATTGTTAATTTAAAAAGTTTTATAGAAAATTTTGGAGAATACTGTTAAGAACAAGGGGGCATGGGAGTTATTATCAAAGAGAGTATTGCTTTTTTCCGGTTTTCACTTTAATGTCCTACACTCCTACATTTGTATTATTAATTTCCAGGCGAGAGGGTGAACGTTGGTCTACCTCTACCTCCTGGACCCACGCTTGTTTGCATCGTTTTCTTTATCACCAGTCAGAAGCATATTGAACACATTCTACAATATCAGGAGCTTTAAAAGCAATATAGCGCTTTCCAAAGATTCCAAAGTCCTATCAAAATGATAGGTGCAAGTAAGAGATTTGAGAATTACTCTAAAAATTAGCTTTCCCGTTTTTTTTTTAAAGAAAGAATGTCGAATCCACTTGCACAAACATGAATACATGACAGTAATTAATTAATTCCTCGAAACGCAAAATTACCATTTAGCAAATTATCGGAAATCAACTATGTCGGATCTGAATCTACTGTCGAATTATTTGCACAACAATAGAAAGGAAGAGGTATGTTAAAATTGTTAACTAGTTTCAATTCATCTAAATCTGTGAAGAATCATCCTATTTATTTTCCGATTTTGTTTTTGCAATTATATAACTTGGTTCACGGTCATGGCAACATGCGGGACAGTGGAGGAGAAAATATAAACTTAGTGTTACTTACCTAAAAATTCGAGTTTATCGTTTTTTCTATTGAGGGGGGTAATAAGTCATATATTTCTAAAGCTTATCGGTTATGTTAGTTTGGCCATCGTTACCGGTAACTAGCACAAAATCTAATTTGCAGTTTTCATGGTTGGCGAATGTCATCACCTTTTGCCGCTTGTAACCACAGTTTTAAATTCCTAATTTAGATTTCCACTTTGAGCGTTCGTGCCTACTAACCGGAGAGTTTTTCTACCATACGCCATTTTTTTGCCAATCCAGAGTACTAGTGATAAAAAGACGGTTTGTCTTTACATATTTCCAAAATTCAACGTAACTGAATACTGACGAACTGGTTTTTCTTCTTTCTGACTCCACCTGCAATTTCCGTCGAACAGTGTCCCTGGCATCTCTCGCAGAATTGAACCTTGTATCTGCAATGGATCTCCAAAAGAACGGTTAAATTTAGCTTGAACTAGTTTTGCAATCAGATCCACATAGTCTTTATAATACTTTCTTTGTAGTATGACCCATCTTTTTTGTGCATATACTTGCCTAATCTTTCAACATTCCAGCCAGATTTTCTATGGATGCTTTTTCTTCCGATATGTAACCTCTATGGAAGCAGAACTCTTCAAAATGATTCCATATAAACTTTTTTGATTGTTTTATATTTTTTTGATGTAAGTTCTTCTATATTTCTCTAAATTTCCATCGCAGCGTTCCCGAATCTCGACATTCTCGTTTAAAATTCATAGAAAAAGCACTTTTTTTCTTTGTCTATGTTAAAATTCAAATTTAAAACTAAGACAGTATGACAGTAAGTGACAATGACATGAATTTTAATTATAAACAGTTATATTAATTCATGAAATTTTCTGAGAAAATATAACTCTTGCAATGGAAATTGCCTATAATTTTCGCCAAATCTTCACTCATGCAAGTTAATTTTCATGTCGCTGATTTCGATAGAGGATATGTTTACACATCAGTGTCTCGAACACTAGCAGATTCGCTCAATTTTTTGGCATTTATTAGGGCGACTTCATTAACGCCTTTCTATCGTAATGTAATGTTCTATTTGCCGTAATATCTATTGTGATGATTTGGAGTTAATAACTGCTTCTAGTTAATTTATTCTATAAATTATTTAAAAGTTCTCATAAATCGATTCAAAAATAAATTATGTTTCGAACTAGATCGCCAGTACATAATATTAAAATAAAATAATAATTTTTATTTAAACTTAAATGGAAACTTAAGTTAAGAAATATTGCTCGAAACTCGTCTAAAGTTAAACTAATATCCAACTTCTGCTCAATGGAAAAGTCAGGAAAATGTGCAACAATAGGATCTCTGAGGCGCCATACTAAAATTAAATAACTTACTGTTGGAAAAGTAATTTAAATAACGGGCATTGAATTTAACTTCGGAATACCCGAACCAAAAGCTGACTTAATTTCTTTTCGACTGCATTATAACGCGTCATTATTAGATGAACTACCTTTTAGAACTAGTGCACACATAGTTGCGCATTTCGATAAAGTTCTTCAGGATTTTGCTCTAAATCTTGGACGGTGGGGGTTCAATTACGAAAAGTTGGTAAGCCAAAGCAAAGACGGGAATGTAAAAACATGTTAATTTAAATAAACAATTTAATTATCCTATTTAGGAAAATGCGGTGATAATAAAAGCCGAGATTGGAATTTCATAATCATGTCAATTATAATAGCCAATTTTAATTACCCTAATTAGCAATGAGCGGCGGGACTAACACCGAGGTTGGAATTTAGAAAACAGGTAAAAACGCTAATTGCCACATTAAAATTTTCGGCGACTTCGGAATTTTAAGCGTTCTGAATAAAAACATATTAATAGCTGCTAATTCCAGACTTTCAAGGCGAAAACAAGTCTTGAAAGATGGTAAAAAAGCTAAAAATCTTTGGAATAGATTTAGTCGGAAAAATTCTTCACGCACGTTACTAAGCCCAAGAGGAGCCTCGGAAGAAGTCAGTCTGAAAAGATAGTCCAAAACTAAGGTTACATTTGATACAGAAAAGGTGGAATAAGCTACTGATAAGGTGAAAGAAAAGGGGTCGTTGTCCATGATGTCTACGTAAATTATTTTTATAAAAATACAGTGTCGATACACTGGTACTGCGAATCCGGTTAACAGAAAATGAACAGGAGTTGAAGAAAAGAGCGAAAACACAGTAGGTACTTAAAAGGGTGAAATCGGCTTTCATTTCGCTATGACGCATGACGTAAGAACCTTTTGCTTGAACGAGATCTAAACTTTATAGTTTGTATAAAACACACAATCAACGTAACTGCTCTCCAACAGCCTATAAGATGCAACCGCGTAGCATTGTCCAGTGCCCCTTCTGGCACTCCCATGGCAACATTCAAATTATCTGAGTGAACAAAACTTGGTTCTATGCCCATGCAGCATTCAACATAAAAAAATAAAGACCATTACTTTAAAAATACTTTATACCATTCATTTTCACTCTGCTCAGAATCATGTTAGACGCAGTCGGACTCCCTGCAGATATCACAAGACATTTCTGTAGTCTATAAAGCATTGCATGTTCAAAGGTATTTAAGTTTAAGTCCTGGTGGTTATACACTGTGGGCAAAATTAAATTGGAACCCTCTTTAATGCTTAATAACTTCTTTATTTTCGAAAGATTTTTTATCATTTTTGGATATGTTTTAGCCTAAGGTATTAGGATTAAATAGAACTTTGCAAAGACGGTCTACTTCAGTGGCGTACAGAAAAATTAGCATTTTTCAAAACCAATGTATTTCAGGTCGTTGCAAAAATCGGCCAAATGAAATAAAGATGTAAAAATGGGCAATAAAGATTTGAAAGGGTTTGGAATATTGACCATTAAAAAACCAGGTCAATACAAACAAAATTAAAATTGATACTTTAATTTTGATAAAACCATGTTTTGTGGGCCAAGTTAAATTGGATCCTTTTTTTAATGCTTAATGACCTTTTATTTTGAAAGGATTTTTTGTATCACTTTTGGATATGTTATGGCGGACGGATGTAAATTGGTCGCCAAGATAATCCCTTAACCTGCATTTCGAAAAGGTTTGCTGCTAATGAAATGTAAATTTGTCGCCGGCGTTTTCTTGTGTACCTACCTGCATCGGTAGGTACGGAACAATAGGTTAATGGTTATTGGGCATATATACCTCAAATCTGAAATCTATTTCTTTTTAGTTTCTTGTCAAGTTGCTTTCATTCATTGCTATTTCTACCTTCGAGCGAAGTGCATTGCTACTTCTACCTTCGAGCAAAGTGAATCATAGTGAAAAATGTCGGTGTCAGTTCTTGAAAGTGAACGTGTAAGTGTAATTTTGTGCGAAAATTTTACGTTTTCCAAAGACAAGGTCTTGAAAAGTAGAGAAACATCATGGAGGTGTTGCCAAAGGAAGCTGCATTGT
Organism: Pissodes strobi; assembly: GCA_016904865.1. Taxonomy (NCBI): domain Eukaryota; kingdom Metazoa; phylum Arthropoda; class Insecta; order Coleoptera; family Curculionidae; genus Pissodes; species Pissodes strobi. The sequence goes on along the minus strand of MU193898.1, from coordinate 2,791 downwards.
AAAGCAAGGCTTTACACTATTGGAACGGAGAACCTGATATCCAGGAGGGAAGATGCGCACAAGCACGGAGCATTCGAAAAGGAAGTGAGCAGAAAAGCTATTTCAAGTGCATGCAAGAGGAAGGCAAGAGAAGATATCAGTGAAAGGCCTTCAAAAATTATTTGTAGAGCTTTAGCAACAAATTTGCCACCGTCTCTTACAACTACTGATGTTGGTTGCATTAGAAGAAATATTATAACAGTCGCTGCAAAATCCTTCCAGGTCCGATTCCTAAGAACATAGAAAAAGTGCCTGAAGTTCTCAGCAGCGCATACGGCGAAACGCTGTTAACCAATAAAGGTGAACAGTTTTTGTTTATTAACAATATGGAAAAAATATCATTGTGTTTACATGTGAAAGCAACATACGTGTTTTGACCGATATGGATATACTGTATATGGACGGAACGTTCTCATTCTGCGCAAAGTTCTTACAGTTGTTTACTATTCACGGACTCCAAAATGGCCATTAAGTTCCATTAGTTTTTTGTTTGCTACCAAATAAGACAAGTGACTGCTATAAAACATGCTTATACCTACTAAAATCCAAGATTTATGAAAAGTATGGTTCTTACTTTTAATACACGACAAATTTTCGTTGATTTTGAAAAGGCCATCCAGCTAGCATCAAGGTGGGCTTGGCCAGATGTAAAAGTAAGCGGTTGCCGATTCCATTTACATCAAGCATGGTTTCGAAAGATTAAGTCAAACGGATTAAGTTCTGATTATGAATCAAAGACCGAAATAGGAATCTGGCTCAAAAACACTCTCGGGCTGACTTATTTGAATCCAAATGAAGTGGAGGGCTGTTTCGTCTTTGATTTAATGTCGTACAAACCAGAAAGTGAACTTTTGGATAAATTTGGTGACTATTTGTTAGAGACATATATCGTCGAAAACGCAACCTTTCCTCCTACTATGTGGGCGGAAGAAGGTGCCTCGCTTACAAGAACGACTACTTGTTGCGAATCGTTTCATGCAAAATTTAATTCTTCCTTTTACGCAACACATTCCTCCATGTATGTATTCCTTGAAAAGTTAAAAGAATGTCAAATTGAAACGTATGTAAAAATACAAAGTTTTGATGTTAGTACCAATTTCAAAGACAAAAATGTTAAAGCTAAGTTAGCATCACTTGATGAGCTAGTCACTATAGATTGTATTATTCAATAATGTACTTGGTATATTGAATGTTTTGGTACTATTATATAAATGCTGCTTTTGTATAATAAACAAGTCAAAGTAAAGTGCACCATTTGTTTTTCTTTTTGGTTCCGACATAAAAACCCGGCGACCAATTTACCTATAGGGATTAAATGAACCCTTAAATTCTGGCGACCAATTTACATGTCGGATTAGTGGAGCAGGTAATCTTGGCGACGAGTTTACCACCGCCGGTTATGGCCTAAGGTATTGGGATTAAAAAGAACTTTGCAAAGACGGTCTACTTCAGTGGCGCACTGAAAAGGGTGTATTTTTCAAAACCCACATATTTCAGGTTGTTGCAAAAATCGGCCAAATGAAATAAAGATGTAGAAATGGGCAAAAAAGACTTGAAAGGGTTCGGAATATTGGCCATTAAAACACTAGGTCAATACAAAAGAAAATAAAAATGTATACTTTAATTTTGGAAAGACCATGTCTTATGGGCCAAGTTAAATTGGATCCTTTTTTTAATGCTTAATGAACTTTTATATTTTCAAAGGATTTTTTATCATTTTTGGACATGGCCTAAGATATTAGATTCAAAAAGAAATTTTTAAAGCAGGTCTACTTCAGTGGCGTACATTAAAATTTAAAATATGTTTTTTTTTAATTTTAAAAAATTGAAGTAGATTTAAAATTTCTGTACGCCATTGAAGCAGACCCGTTTGGCAAAGTTCTCTTTGATTCTAATGTCTTAGGCCATAACATATCCAAAAATGATAAAAAATTCTTTGCATATATAAAGTCACTAATCTTTCAAAAATCATCCAATTTAATTTGGCCCACGAGACATGGCTTTACCAAAATTAAAGTATAAATTTCAGTTTTGTTTGTAGTGACCTGGTTTTTTAATGGGCAATATTTCGAACCATTTCAAATCTTTTTTGCTCATTTTTACATCTATATTTCATTTGGCCGATGTTTGCAACTACCTGAAATACATTGGTTTGGAAAAAGAACCCCTTTTATGTACGCCACTGAAGTAGAGCCTCTTTGCAAAGTTCTTTTTAATCTCAATACCTTAGGCCGTAACATATCCAAAAATGATAAAAAAGCCTTTGAAAATAAAAAAGTTATCAAGCATTAAAGAAGGCTCCTATTTAATTTTGCCCACAGTGTACATAGATTATAAATAAACAATTGACTCGATCCCACTTTACTTTATTTACGACCTTGTCATTTATTATTTAAATTTTTTAAGACACATCGTTAGCCAAAGTTTGACCAGCATTGAAAGTCACCGCAATTCCCCCTTAGTAAAACTAGTAAAGGGATTCACTGAATTTTCGAAAATTAATAAGTCAATGAGATTACACAAATGAATACGCCATACACTGAAATATGTTTTTATTTCAAAATACCTTCGTGTCTGCAAATTTGTAAAATCATAATAAATATATCAATAAGTATAGGTATAAATAAAATAAGTTTTTTTTTAGCATAAACTACTGTACGAGTACCCGCCGCTGCATTCCAATTCATAGGTGACAAATTCGCTTCCTACGTATATAAAACAAGCTGCATCTTCTTCCGGATGCTATTTTAAT
>JAEQML010064911.1:0-21565 GCA_016904865.1 Pissodes strobi | reverse complement strand
TTGTTTACAGTAAGTGAGGCGACTTATATTTATTCTGTAAACATTGTCTTAATGCTAATATTTTCGGACTTTAAAACTTCAAATTAAGCTCAATTCTGGCTTTCAATTACAATTTAATTATTGTCAAATTCCAGCTTTGATACTCAAAAGCTTGAAACTCGGAATTACGCTGAATTCTACTTTTGAAATTAAGAGCTCGGGATCTTAACATAATTGTTGCTTAATTCTGGCTCTGAACAAATAAATTAAGCTTAATTCTGACTTCCAAATAAAAGCAAAGATCTTGAAACTCGAAACCGAGGATGTCGGTTAAATTTCAAATATATGACAGAAATAAGAAACAAATGCATATAACTGCAACAATAACTACCGTATTGGAGCCACAAAGAAAAATAGACTCGTCTATATAATTTAAAATTTAAAGTAAATTATTTCCGGAGTAAATTTCTCGTCCCGGAGAGAAGCTCCGATATTAAGAAAAACACGTTCCTCTTAATTTAGGACTTTAAATTGCGTAAGGTTAAAGTACAGCGAAAGATTAATATCCTTTAGGGTTATTAGAAAAGTTTTAATGACTGCAGCAAGGTATACAAGTCCTTGTATATTAAAATTTCAGAATTTAATATGGTTCGTCTCAAAGAAAGTTGACATGCGGATACATTCTTTAATAATACGGATACTGATCTGGTTGCTAATCAAACAAAAACAGCGATTAATTTTTTAAAGTTCTTTTGATGTATATTATGGTTTTATCCACAACCGTTTAATAATAGACTCATAATACTTATAACAGTAAGAGTATTATGCTATACATGATAAATTAAACAAGTGTAATTATAGACACTCATAACAACAACAAGTATAAGTATGAATTCGTAATAGTCAAACTTATTTATTTATTTAGTTATTTATTTATAAAGAATTACCTTAAGATACCTGATTTTTTTGCTAAAACTAATACAAACTTAACAATATATGCATATTTACAAATAAATACTTATATACTAACTAAGGTGGTACCAGAGAATATTCTATTTGCGTAGCATATAATATTCATTGGTGGTACCTAACAAGCGTCCACCGTAAAACTAAGATAACTAAGATAAATGACTTGATATTTAATTCTAAAAGATATTTTAATACTGCACTTTTTCTGTTCTTTGGCTCCATGCAGCCTTTCCTGGTGGGAGGCGGTTCTAGGGTCCTAGTCTTTGTCCTGGTTGTTCAAAGCATAATCTCGTGAATCATCTTGTGTATCTTCCTGAATGGCATCTCCTGTATGATCGTCCTTCCTATGTTCCTGGTTAGTACCTGCGTCCTAGTCGTGTACCTGAAGAATTTCGTCGCTTTCTCCTGGATCCTCTGTTGTAGCGGTCTTGTCCCGGCTTCTCCGTACAGTTGTCTCGTCGTCTTGAGGTTCTCCCATCTGCAGTTCATAATCGTCCATAGTAGTTTCCGTTCCAAAGTGAGTAGCTTCTCCATATTGGTCTTTGCTGCGGAGCTCCAAACCGGTGCGGCGTACATGGCTTGTAGAGTCTGATCTTGATGTCCTTATCCTCTCTTAATTGCGTCGTGATGTATGGGTATATGGCTCTTACTGCCACTCCTGCTCTGCACGTGGTGTTCTGGAGGTGATCCTTGATGGTAAGCTTCGCGTCTAGTGTGACTCCTAGGTGTCACCGTGCTCTGATCCTCCATCCTTGTCCCGTTGATCGTGATGCGTATCCTGTTCCTCTTGCACTTCTGATTAAAGTTGATGAGCTGGATCTTGTTCTCGTTGATCTTTAGTTTCCACTTCTTGAAATATTCCGCGATCTGCCTGACATGAATTTACATCCTCTGGGTGGCCGCTGTCTACTGCGTCGATGTCGCGTAAACTGCCAAGTCATCTGCAAAGAGTGCTATCTGATTGTTCCGGTTCCTTGATACGTCGTTTATGTAGATATTGAAATAAGACTGAATCTGGTGCAAGATAGGCATTGTATATAATGGATGAAAGGTAAGCCCCGTGAGGAGTTGCTAGTCCTCCATCTGGCGCCTCCCCAGGTGGCGGATAGGGGAAAGCCTCCCAGATATGGGTGGTACCGGGGAAATGAAATACCCGGGGCGGGCCAAAACTAGCATTGAGGAACGGCTGCTGGTTCTCTCAAAACTGACTACAAGTAAAGAATAATAGACATTTCTGCTAGTTATAAGGCCCGACGCCCACAGAAGAGACGAGGCGCGGACGTCGGACGGGGACGTGGCGCGGACGCGACTTAATTTAGTTATTCACCATATAAAGTAAAGAGGCAACGCTAATAAGGGAAGTCAGGCCGAGACATGTCTTTACGCGACCGAGCCGCGTTTCTTTTTAGTCTCCAGAGGCTCATTGAAGAGGCGAGACATTTGTTTAAAATGGGCGACTCCGAACTTAACGTGCATTTAATTGAAATAATAGATAAAATTTCGTTTTTATATGATGGCAATAGTATAGAAAGATCTTAACCGCGCCTACGTCCTTACCGCGTCTCTGCCACGTCCGCGACGCGTCGCCGCCCCATCTCTTCTGTGGGCGCCGGGACTTAAACAGACAGCAGACGGCGGCGTCGGATACAGCGATGAGGAAGGCAAGTGGAAACCACCTCATTATTGCTCCCTAGTAAAATCATTACTGATCATGGACCTCGGGCACCAAGATCCGGCAGGGAAGGACAACCACACAGAGCCTCCCAGGTCGTTGTCAGGCGAAACCCCTGTGATACGAAGAAAGAAATTAACATAAATTCGGGAATTAGAATAGGCACATGGAACGTACGGATCCTATATGAACCCGGCAAAGCACCTAATACTATAAGAGATATGAAATGGTTCAACATAGCAATTCTTGGCATCAGCGAGATGCGCTGGCCTGGGTCCGGCAGATGCACTATAGACGATCATGAAGTGCACTACTCTGGGGAAGATGGCAGACATCATCGTAATGGAGTGGCATATATTATTCGCAGTGAGCTCAATAAATATGTCAAATCTGTGTGTCACATATCTGATAGAGTCATCACAATACAGTTAAGCTCGAAACCAGTAGATATTAACCCTACATAGGTCTATACCCCAACAACAACTAGGTCATAAGCTGAATATTGACCGCATCCAAGACAACCAACAAGCAAGCGCAAAGGATCTAGAAGATTGATTGCAAACTATAGATCCAAGCACTCAAAATACCGAAGATCACTGGAAGCAGTTCAGAGCAATAATACAGGAAACTACAATGGATAACAAAACGGTTAAAAAAACCAAATAAAAATGGATGACTGAGGAAATATTGGGATTGATGGACGACAGAAGAAAACATAAAAATAAAAACGCCGAAAAATACAGGAGGATTAATGGAGAAATTAGAAGGAGTGTACGCGCAGCGAAAGAAACATGGTATAGCAACAAATGCACGGAAATCGGAGATCTACAGAAAAGGAATGACACGTTTAATATGTTTAAAAAGGTGAAGGAAGTAATAGGAACATACAGATGTACAGCAAATTGTCTAGTTGACAGACAAGGTAACATTATCGTCAACGAACATGATAAACTAGAAAGATGAAGAGAATACATTGTAGAGCTGTTTGAAGACGAAAGAACAGAAACAGTATTGGAAAATATGACGTCTCGACCAAAAATAACATTAAATGAGCTCGAACGAGCTATAAAACTGTCTAAAAATAGGAAGGCAACCGGACCAGACGAAATACCCTATGAAATAATCAAAATACTCGGAAACAATGGTAAACATTATCTCCTAAGCCTTTTCAACAAAATATATGAATCAGAAAATATACGAACAGACTGGCTTCTGTCAACATTTATAATGATACCAAAAAAGATGAACGCAAAGAAGTGCAGTGACCACCGCATCAGTCTGATGAGCGACGTGTTAAAACTCCTCCTGCGAATACTGCACAGTAAAATGTACAACAAAATAGAAGAACAGTTAAGTGAAGCACAATTTGGATTTCACAATAACCTTGGAACCAGAAAAGCACTGTTGAGCCTTCAGGTCTTAGTTTAAAGATGCAAAAACATGCAACACCCGGTCTTCATGTGTTTTATTGACTTTGAGAAAGCCTTTGATATGGTCAAGCATGTCGAAATGATTAGAATTCTGCAGCAGGTGGGAAGAGACCTGCGAATCATCGCGAATCTTTATTGACATCAATGTGCAAACATTCGACTCGGCCGGAACACATCAGAGGAAGTGGAAATACGACGTGGAGTAAGGCAGGGGCGCATCCTGTCTTCTTTAATATTTAATATCTACTCTGAATACATCTTCAGAGAAGCCTTGGACGAAGTGACCTTGGTATTAAGGTAAACGCAATTTACATCAATAATTTGAGATATACGAACGACACGGTGCTGATTGCTGCTAGTCAAGAAGAACTGCAAATACTAATAAACCGAGTGACCGAATCATGTAACAAGTATGGGCTAAGACTCAATACTTCAAAAACCAAAGTTATGGTTGTCAGCAAAACACCAATACACCAATACAAATCAGGGCATACGGGACACAGCCAGAAAAGGTTAACAACATCACATACCTGGGCGCTAATGTAAATAACAACTGGGACATGAGCAAAGAAATAAAGATCCGTATCGAAAAAGCCAGAACCGCTTTTTTTAAATTAAAAAGAATTCTCTGCAACAAAGGAATCACTTTAAAATTAAAAATAAGAATAACACGCTGCTACATATTCTCCACATTGCTCTACGGAGTAGAGAGTTGGACGCTGACCGACTCATTATTGAAGATGCTGGAGGCTTTTGAAATGTGGGTCTACAGAAGGATCCTAAGAATAAGCTGGATGGACCGAATAAGAAATGAAGTGGTTCTACAACGAATGAAGAAAAACACAGAAATAATTAATACAATAAAAAGCCGAAAACTCGAATACTTCGGCCACGTGATCAGGCACCCAGAGAAATATTACCTCATTCATGCAGGGTAAGATTGCCAGAAATAGAGGTCCAGGACGAAAAAGAACATCTTGGCTCCGAAATCTTCGACAGTGGTATCGCAAAGCATCCGCTGAACTATTCCGAGCTGCAATAAACAAAGATATTTTAGCCAATATGATTGCCAACGTTCGATAAACGGACAGGGTACCGGAAGAAGAAGAAAGGTAAGCGACATTATCATAAATTCCTCTACCCTTACGAAAACCGAATTGTAAATTACTTAAATAATTTTTATGTTCTAATTTTCCTATTTTTCAGCATTATTTCCAAAATTTTACAGCAGCATATAGATATTAAATAGAATTCTGCTTAGAGGCGACTACAACACTATATGCCTGTAACGCTGTGTTTGTTTTGGGTTAGTTTGCGGTTTCTTTTCTTGAATCTTAAATCATTTCAGTACTCACTAAATAATGGAACGAATATTGGAAGTCCTTATTCTAGGAGGGGCCAATCGAGGACATCGAGTACGCGATTTTAAGTAATGTGTTAATTAACAGGAACAATGTACAGAATCCAAATATCCAAGATCATTTTAATTCAGACAATTTTTCTGATGAAGATGTTAAAAATATTTTTCGATTTGAAAGACAGTATATACCACGAATAGCCAACATTTTAGGTATACCAGAGGAAGTAACAACAGAGCGAAGGGTAAAAATTAATAGTAAGTAGTCTCTACCTATAGCAAAAATACCTTTAAATAATCTTGCAATTTGTATTTCTTAATTTAGATATAAAGGTACTATGCATTCTTTTAAGAAGAGTTGCTTATCCCAACAGATTGAGAGATATTGCTCCAATGTTCAATTTATCCCCACAATCACTCTCAGAAATCATCCGAACAACAATAGACATTATACTGGCTCAAAGTGGAAGACTTTTGGAAAATGTACAGCAATTGCAGTGGTTAAATAGAAACAAAATGGTGTATTACTGCCAAGTAAGTAGGTACCTACCTAGTAAGTTATTTTTTGTAAGTTTTTGTCAATACATTTTTTATCACTTTTAGGCCGTTTATGCAAAAGAAGGTGGCATAGAAAACTGTTGGGGATTTATCGACGGTACAGCTCGACAGATATGTCTCAGGAAACCTATTATTCCGGGCATAAAAGGTTTCATTGTCTAAAGTACCAATCTGTGCTTACTACAGATGGTATAACTGTAAACTTAAAAGGTGCTTATCCTGGCAGGAGGCATGATGCGGGGATATTCAGAGAGTTTTTATTCTACACTGAGCTTGAGCAAGTTGCGGTTTTTGGTCGTAATGAAAAGTACTGTTTGTATGGAGATCAGGCATATGGGTTAAGACAAAGACAATTATATAATTGTCTTTGGTTAAGAGAACTGCTACTTACTCCTTTTCAAGGCCGACCTGAGGACTTAGAGTCCCATCAGCAGCAGTTTAACCAATCAATGAAAAATCTGAGAGTCTCAGTCATTGTACAAGATAATAGTTCTCTTAACAAATTGCCATACTTGCCTCTATGGCAGTCAAACAGCCAACTACTTTGATATTGTACCTCCTACCTTGGAGGAACATTTTGGTATTCAATAAATACTACTTATTTTACCTCATTGTAGATGGGCCATCAGCCATTACTTGCTGGAACAAATAAGGTTTCATGTTCCTGAAAGACAATTAAAAAATTATTATTTATTTCATGTTGATTTTCATAGAACGGAGTTTGGTATAAACTCTCCTCTTAGTAGATATCCTTCAGTAATTAATTGATTCAACTTGGAAATGGTTGTGCGAAAGGGTAGTTTTGTAGGTTCTTTCTTTTTGATCATAGTGCTTACGTTTTGCATTGCTTTTGATTGTATTTTTCTATCGATAATCACAGGCTTGTGATCATAATATGTTTTATTAACACTGTTACATTTAATGGGGTAATCTCATCAATAAATAAATAAAATAGATTGCTATAAGATAATTGCAATTAAAGAAAAAACAAAAGCGCAAGAATAAAAATCAAAATTATCCAAGGTACTCATAAAAAAGAATTTAAAAAATATGCAATAATTATGGTCATGTTTGTATGTTGCTATTGTGTTATTTAATTTATTAATATACAAACAAATAAATGATCATTTTAGTGTTTCTGTTAACGGGTGAGATTGATGTAAAGTTAAATAAAATATTTAAGAAACCAAATGTTATTTATTTACTAAGGTAATGAATATTTTTATTAATAAATAATAAGAACATAAAGGTAACTAATAAATTATAAAAATGAGTACATATTGACCATATTACCTGCGGCCACTATGACATATTATTATTTTTACAATACATATGTTATAATACATATACACACTAACAACAAAACAGCAACATATGTTATTGTTAAAATTAATACATAATCCGAGATCAAAAAAAAAAAATCATTGCCTCTGTAATAACTGATCAATTAACTTTTGTTGGGATGCAATAACCTGGTTGGCTAGTCTCTTTTCCTCTACCTCGACGTCGGCCCTCTTTTTATCAATTTCGATTTTTTTCATGATTTCTTCATGATGAAAATTAATTTCCTTTTCTTTAAGGCTTATCTTCTTTTCTTTGAGCAATAACATTCTTTCTTCTAGAGAAATTCTGTGTTCCTCCAGTTCCAGTTCTTTTAATTTTATTTTATTTTCCCTCTCGTTTTTCTCGCCGAGATAGGAAAGTGCATCCTTCTTTAAAGGCCCTCCTCTTTTCTTTCTGTTCCTACTTAGTACTAAAAGATTTATAGAGTATTGTTACAAATAAATACATTAATATAATTATTCACACAATATAGACTACTCGCTACTTGCTGTTTGGTTAAGGGCCACTACTTTCATGTTCAAATAAACATCTTCCAAATAATTACTAAGGTTATGGTTATTGCAACAATCGTTATGGTAAATATTTAGTAGTGTTTCTAACACTCATTGGACAATGACAGTACATAGCCGAATAGTACTAACTTACAGTAAGTCGTACCTTTAAACCAAGATACTTGAAACTAATAAGAAAAAAACACATCTACCTACCTAATACCTTCTTTGCACTCGATACAGTGTTTTGATTACTGATATTTGAAGATGAGGTAGAGGCTTGAGTATAAATCGAGGTAAGGGGTTGAGATATGTCATCTGTAACCAAAAGATAAACATTGTACCTACCTATCAATAATCAGAACTTACCCAATATTTATCTGTCCTTCAATGGCAGAAATACAATATTATACATTTTATCTATTTCATCTTTGAACCCTTGTCACTATGAAATTTACTCATGGTATTATGACATATATTCAAAGACAAATTGGACCAACCGTACCTACCTATTACAACGTTGGCACTCATCAAAGTGTATCCAGTCTTTGTAGGGGTTGTGGGCAATTGAGTAATGTTCTCGGAAATGTCCCCTGCAACTAAACATCATGTTATGCCAATTAGGACTTTCCAAGTATGTAGTTAATTAATGGTTCAACCTCTAATATAGTATTTTCGACTTTTTACTTTTAAATGTAGGACTAAGTTTATGTGTATCGATTCAGAATTGCTTTTTTAAAAGATAAAATATTTTACTTACGAACATAATTGTGGTGAATATGTATTGGTACTTCCTCAATGCAATCTAAATCTTCCTCAACATCTGCTTCATCCAGTTCCCGAGATAAATTTCGGGCACAAACCTCCCTTGCTGCTTTCCCTATTTCTGCTGTCCTTTGCTCTATTTTTAGATACGACTTCTTCTTTGTTTTAAAATCGTAGTTATATTCCCTACAGAGGGAACTAACCTCGTGTAACAGTGATCTAAAAATATCCAGTTAGTTGTGTTGCGGCATTGATAAAGATTGCTGCTTACCTAATCTCAACCACAGTTTTTTTTTAAATATCTCTATTAGTAGCTGTAAGTGTTGTTTTAGGGTTTTAATGAGGAAGTTTTTATTTGTGGTAATGGAAACGTTGCTTTATATCTGATCCCAACCGTCTGGGTTTATAATTGAGTTGCAGTTTAAAAACTCCCTTAATAGCACAAGATCATCTTCGTATGTAAATCTTAACCTAGTAGGTTTAATAGTATTTTTACTAATATTCATTTTTTAATGTAATTAAATTTAGGCTAACTTCCAAACAAAATAAAAACAGAGGCCGAATTGACAGTATTGACACGGATAAATTTATTTTGCGCATGCGTTAAAATCATCTGGCCACGTTCGAAAATGTTTAGGTATAATTGCGCATGCGCAGCTGTCAACAATGTCAAATTAACGGGGTTTTTATTAGTGACTGTGACAAACGTGAACTTGCCATAATTCTCTATTACTTGAGAACCCAGTTATAAATTAATATTAAGCTCAAATGTATGTATCATTCCTGTGTGAAAATTTTGCTTGAATTGATTTTTTAAACTTTGTTAAGCCAGAACATAACTAGAAGAATATTATATTCTAGTTATGCTAAAGGAACAGTCAGTAATATATGTTGCGGGCCTTTATAATGATAATTATTATTCTTTCTCATCAACCAAAATGCTGCGTTTAACTTTTTAACAAATATCACTCCATTTTACAACCCTATAATGCTCGTAGCAAAACTACGTCTATAATTCAAATAATTTTCGGTATTTCTTTCAACAACTACCAGTATTAACGTATCTGACAAACACGACACCTTCTCCTCATTTTTAAATAAATTCCGGATCGTCACTGACAAATACGTGAAATTCCTATGGAATCCTACGTCTTTACGGAATTTAGAATTGCACGCGCTTAATCAGTTTAAAATGCTTATACTTTTAATTATTGCGAAACTAATTTGTTTAACGCTTCCGAATGTAAATAGCCGACGACTGGCGAATTTGAATTTTTAATTACTTAATTTTAAATCGTGACATTTGGCCACGTTCGATCTTTTGCATGACGATGCCGTTGACGACGCCCTTCTGATATTTTGATTATTTGCGTTATTTATAAAGCTGGCCAAGGTATGGGGGTTGCAAAAAAAAATTTTATGCAAAAGTTGTTCCTAGTAAAATGATTTTTATTTTTTTGTATTTTTTAATCCTCCACTTTTTTATACACAGGGTGGTCAAACAAACACCCTATATTTTACAAAATTTTTAAATAGCCATTTCAAAAACAAATTCAACGATATATTTTATATGATCATCTGATGCACCGTTTCGACCTTATAATTAGCGATTATCTTCAGAATTGATGCAATTATTTAACCTCCATGGATACGATGCTGATTCACTTTAAAAAATTTGACGTGCCTATTCTTTTCTATACGATAGTGCTTTTGCGGAGGGTCGCACACTGTTACTTCTCACATTTTTATCAAATGAGACATACAAGTTATGTTATTGTATTTTTGAATAGCCACTTTAATAGCAATTTCAATTATATAACATAATATAAGTCTCTGACTTAGTGTTTTGGCTAATTGGCATTAATTTAGGTACTTAAATGGCAAAAAAAATTATTTTTTCCTAATAATTTAGCCCACATTTCTTAAAAAAAAAATATAGAAACCTACCTGTTGAAAGACACAAACACAAAATTATTGATGTTATTATTAATTTTAACTTTTTTGACATAATCATCACAGTAGCTTTGAAAGCAATAGTTCTCCGTTGTCATGGTAATATCACTGACTTTTTGACAGGAATCAGTTTATTATAATATTTTAGGCGTATTTTTTCGGACTTTCACTATTCTTCTATTTTTTTATGGCACACGCTAAAGGGAGCTCCTATGGCACTCGATGAGTGGTGTGTGAGCGAAGATGTTGATTGACACGGTTCTTGAATAGTTGTAGGTTATAATTAGGGGGGTACAGATGTCCTGGGACTGAGTTCCACAGTAATGCAGTGCTTCGGACAAAGGAGTCCTCCTTGTAAAGCAACGTTCTAAGTGTTTCCAGTTGTACAAAGAACGGGTGCGATCTTGCCGTCTGTCGCGACTGTCTGGTAGACGTTGCTGGGGACGAGATGATGCGAGACGTATCCCATGAATATCTGTAAAGCAGGGATATCACGGCCAGATGTCTGCGGCGTTCCAGACTATCCAGATTCCGGGTCAACTCCGGGTCGGCGACGAGAATCACATTTCTCTTCTGAATGGGATCCAGCAGCTTTAGGGTGTGCTTAGGTACGGCACCCCCGATGTGTGAGCAATATTCTAGGCACGGTCTTATTTGCGCTTTATAGAGCAAGAGCAACTGCTGCGGTGTATACAGTTTTTGTTGCGAAATAGCACACCAAGATTCTGCGAGGCTGTTTTTGCGATGTTAGCAACGTGGTCATGCCAGGACATATTGCTGTTGACCGGGACACCCAGTAGTCCGATTGACGAGGATAATCATGCCATAATGATATCAGGACCTGCCGTACTGGCTTTCTTGGTAAATGGGACTGCTTGGGTTTTTGCTGCATTTAACTGGACCAAATTCCTGCCGCCCCAGGTTCGAAACTTCTCCAGATCTTGATTAATTGGTGTAATCTGCTCCTGTCTGCGGTGATAGGTCTCAGTCGCTGGTAAAGGTTTTTCTGATATAAATTGGGAGACAAGGTTACTGTCATCTGCAAAGCTGTAAGCAGCATTATTGGTTTCGGTCAGCAGGTCATTAATGTAGATATGGAATAGAGTTGGTGAGAATATTGAGCCCTGAGGCACTCCCGCATTAATGGTGAATGTGTCTGAGAGACGTCCATTAACTGCAACGTGCAGAGATCGGCCAGCTGCAGAGAGACGCTGGCAGTCCGAAGGACGGCAGCTTGTTGAGCAATCCAGCATGCCAAACTCTGTCAAATGGTTTCGAGATATCCAACGCAATCGTTCGAGATTCTCCGTAGTTCTCAATTGCCCTAGTCCATATATGAGTGACAAAGGCCAATATATCTCTTGTCGATCTCTGTTTGCAGAAGCCGTATTGGTTGTCGCTAATTATTCTGCTGGTCTGGAGGTACTTGAGTAATTGCTGATTCGTTGACACGGTCCATGTCTTTCGAGATTGTTGGAAGCAAGGCAATTTGGCGAAAGTTTGAGGGCTTGGTTTTCTTGCTGTTTTTGGAACATGCTGTATTCGAGCGACTTTCCAAGAAGATGGGTGAATCCCTTTTCGGTAAGACAGGGAAAGAAGTCTGGAAAAAATGGGTGTTAGTTCGTTGGCGCAGTTCTGTAACACGATAGCAAGTATTTCCTCCGGCCCGTATGACTTTTGCGTATGTAACTCTTTGAGGAATTTACGAACGTCACGGTGGTGAAACTTAACTTCTTTCATGGTAGTGTTGATGTTGGATATAGTGGGGAGAGCCTTGCCATGAAGGACGTTTAAGGTAGGGTGTGATGAAAACATTTTGGCGAGCATGTTTGCTTTTTCCTTAGCTGTAGTTACCGTTACGCCGCGTTCGCCCATCAAAGGTGGAAGAGACGGTTCTGTAAAGTTGTTACTTACTGCCTTTGCTACCGACCAGAAATTCCTGGAGCCACTGGGGCATTGCAAAAGTTTATTTCTGGTTCTTTGATTGTGTTTGTCCTTAGTTTCGTCAATCACATGCAAGCGTGTTCGTTTCTCGCTTCGGTAAAATAACTGCAATTGTGTACTGGTCACGATTTGTTGTTAGAAAAAGATCCAGGAGGGCAGCAAATTTACCCCTCTCTGAGATCCAAGTTGGTTCGTCTACGAGTTGAGTAAGCCCGCAGCTGATGGCAAATGCTTCAACTTCTCTACCTACCTTCGTTGTCGGTATTGTTGTATTGTTTGAGCCAGTTTATGTTATGGGCATTGAAATATTCCAGAACGATTATTTCTGAGTTGGGGTGGTCGACCTATATTGAATCAAAACTGGTAGCTAGTGTCTTTAAAAAGTATTGGTAGGCTCTACCGCTCGGAGGGCGATATAGACAGCATATGAACTTGGTTACTCCCTTGCGGTTGATGTTGGTGTGCCTCACTGGTGTGTGCTGGGGCCATTATTATTCTTGTTTTTTCTTGTACGTCTGTGACAGTTCGATTTTGCCAATGTCAAATATTTGTACGATTTCATTTATATGCCGCATTTAGGAAAAAAGATGCTGTATTTTGCACGCATCGGTTTATTAATTCTAAATTTATTGATTTGATTTGCTGACAATTCGCTTGAAAATGCCGCTTTTGTTAATGTAAATTAACTCTATTCTAAGTATCGGTTAACGATATATTTGTATTAGCTTTTATCACACGTTGTTACTATATTTATTTTAGTTGACGAGCGTGGCACATTGGTATTAAGATAGCTTAGCTTGATTTGTATTACATTACTGTAAAACTGGCAGCGAACCGATTTCTATATATATTTTTAAGGAATTCTGTTAATAAAACATGCAAATACGCTGCATGGTTTTTATTAAAGTAAGGGGGCTTCGTCTAATGCGCTTACTGGGTTATTTCAGGGCTTTTTTCCGGAGGGCCACCATGTTCAACAGCAGGCCACTGCCTTTTCCTGCCGGCTAGAACCACCCTTTCCTAGTGGGTTGGAAGCAGGCTTTACCAGCAGCATTTATCCGCCAATCTCGACACCGAGCTATCGAGACCTCGGCTAGATCTCCCCCTCGGGGCTATCGAAAGGCCGTACCTAAGGTGTCTATAGGTGCCCGACGCCTCCACCAGAGTTCGACGACCGGATTTGGGTATTGTACAGAAGCTTTATGTTGCACTGATTCGTTTGTTTATCAGCTTAATATAATCGCTTTTAGTTATCCTTCTGTTAATATAAATCAAACTTTTACTGTCAAGCTTCGAGATAGTTCATTAATTTTATTTTCATTTATTCACTGGTTTATCGGACCAGTAAATCTGTTTGCTTTGAATTTTCTCTCTTTTTAATATACGTCAAACGTTGGCTCAATAATTTTATAATTTTCGCTCTGAAGTTTCTCTCTTTATAATATGAATCAAGCACCGCCAGCCACGCTTTCATATAGCTTTATTCATGTTTTGCTCTTTTATTAATTTATCGAGTCTTTTGATATAATTATTGTGGCAGTTCATTGCTGCATATTATCATTGCAACATTCAAAACCAGTGCAGCTATTAGCGCACGCATACCTAGTTGTAATTAGCTTAGTTAACGTCAAGTGATCACTTCGGTTAGTAGTATTTGGTGCATTTAGTTGTAAGGCATACAGAACCGAGTATTAACAGCAGAATTGGTCTCCGTACAATCTGCATATTATACTCTGTTTATTTTATCAATTACTTTAATAGTCATTTAACATTATTTTGTCTTTAACTAACCACATTTCCATTTAACATGTTTAAAAATGCTTAAAAAAAGGAAAAATGATGATGACCCCTTGAAGATGAAACGTCGGATTCCAAACTGTATGCCGTTCTTAAATAGAGTGAGAAAAGTGGCACGGCAAAAGTGTAATTCAATTTGTAATCCATTTTTAAATAAGCTCAGGAAAAATAAAACGGTTTTTCAATATGTCCGTTTATTTTCCGGTTATCTCCGGGAATACACGGACTTTTAAAACTTTCTAAACCGCATAATATTAGGCACCTAAAGCGCAATTTTTCCTTAATTTGACCAATACTGCATCCCTTACGATTTTCAAATTTCACATGCATAGACTCGAATTTTTGGCATTTTGAATATTTATAGAAAGTTATGAATAACTTAGTCTGCTCGAAACGTTACAGTCTGTTGTGACGCATGCAAGCTAACTTTTTGTAAAACTTGTGCTAACATAACAACCACCGAGTGTCACTCCATCGTGCTAGGCCAGCGTAATTTAATTTTCTACTGCACATCCTGTACGCTATTATTGAATGATGTACCAAAGTTGAAGAAAGCGCTTGAACATCTTGATAGAACTAAATTGGAAATTAAAGAGAAGGATAGTCTCATTGCAACGATGCAAGATAAAAGGGATAAGAATGAGACAGAACTAAGAGTAGAAATAGCTAATTTATCGACTGACCTAAAATCTAAAGACAGATATATAGTTCGATTTAAGAGAAACACTGAAAAGGGTTTTTCTAGCAAGACTGTGGAACAGAAGAAAGAAATTGCAAACCTAAACAAGGACATCCTCAAGTTTGTGGAAAAGAACTTAAAATCATGGATCAAATAAAATACTTCGAGGACCAAAACAAAAACCTAGCTTTGGAACTAAATGAAATGGGAAAACTTAGTACTAATTTTCTTACAAGTATTGAGACATTGACTGCGGAGAATGATATATACATAAACGACCTTACGAGATATTTGCTATAAAGGAAGAATCAATTCCCCTAATCTTCGAAAATAGGATTAGTTGCAATACAGGCTCTTCGTCGTTGAGTACTCGTCCTAAAGAAGGCGCAACAAAATTTTAATTATTGGAGATAACTTTGCAAGAAGCTCCACCCACTTATTTAGAAATTTTGGAAGAGGACCTTTCGACTTAAACTGTCAGTGAAGGATCGTAATTCCTATTGAGGGAGTCGTTGATATTTGCACCTCCTACAAGCGAAATCTTAGCTACAAAGACTATATTTTTCTTTTTATTGGTCCCCGCAACTGCATTACCGGCAAAGATGTCCCCAGACAGAAGATTGAACAATTTCTCGATATAGCGAATTCTACGAATCTAATCGTAGTCGGAACCCCATTTTGGAAGAACCGATCTGTGCTTTATAATTTTATTGCAAAGCAGAATAATGTCTTAAAAACATCTTTTCATGGATCACACGCTAGTTTTGTCCCCATCGTAGCAGAGTACTCCTTGAACGGCGAGATGACCGCTCAAGATAAAAATCATCTCATAAGGTACTTATGTGATACCTTTATAGGTACTTTTGAAGACGACGTTGCTTCTTGCACTCTAATCCATAGGTATTTGAGTGTGAATGACCTTCTAAAATCATCTGTCAACAACGTCAATCCTGAAAATTTTCGACTGGACACAACGACGGGCCCGTAGTCACTGATCCGTGTATCGCGTCATCTGAATGTTTTTCAACTTCTTATATTCTATACAGGCGAGACCGAATGTACGAAAGCCTGAACTACCAGCGCGATGGCGAAGTTCTAATTGCAGTTTCTATCGATCTTCTTTCATCTCTCATCTCAACTACCATTGACCCTACCTATGACGATATTTGGATTAAAATAAAATCCTAAAGTACTCACCTAATTATGTCTGTGTTCTCCTAACTCTTCAGTCGACGCTTATCAATCATTTTGTGATTCCTGCGAGTCCATAAGGAGCAAATTTGCATCTTCGCCGATTTTAACATTCCTGAGGTCGACTGGGTCGTGGAAGACAACATGATGGTACCTCAACATCTCCCCCCCCCCCCCCCCCCCCCCCTGTGCTTCAGAAACTCTCGTTGATACCACGTTTTGCTTGGAAATGGAACATATTAACTCAACCCCTAATAGTTCTAACCGATATCTCGACTTAATATTCTCTGACGAATTCAATGGTAGTCGAGTCACCCGTTTGCATGTGTCTCTTCTCCCTGTAGAGGCTTATCATCAACCACTTGAAACTTCCATACGACTTCAGCATGTTCACAGTCTTAAAAGTGAAACTGCTTTAGAAGTATACAACTTTGCAAAGGCCAACTTTCTCGAACTTGATTGTTTTTCTTCTCGTGTGGAATGGCCTTCTTTTGAAAATCTCAGTGACACAGCTGCCCTTGTCAGACCTTCTCATGAATCACTCTTCGAGGGAATCAATCAGTTTGTTCCAAAGAAACTTATTAACGACCATAAAAACCCTAAATGGTTTGATCATCCTCTAAAGAAATTAATCGCACAAAAGAATAGATTATATAAATTATATAAAAGGTACAGGCATAGTGGACTTGATTCGGATTACCTTGCATATTCACATGTACGTAAGGAGACGAAGTTTCGAACGGGTATGTGCTATCTACTCGCAACACGTTTTTCTTATTGAAGTTAAAAGTAAAGATTTTTAATTAAAAGGAAACCTAGCCCCGGAGGCATATTTATAAGTTACCGACGAAAACAGACGCTCGCATAAATGACTCTAATATAAATGTAGTTGTTTCTCATGCGTTGAGTTAGTTTTGGTTGGTTTCTTTTTTATTACGCCCCGTAGCGAGCGAAGCGAGCGGAGGGCTAGGCATGAGGTAACCAAACAGGGGTATTACGACTAACATTTATATTACAGTCGCCCTATGCGAGCGCTTGTTTCGTCGGCAACTTATAAATATGCGCCCCGGAAACTCGTATTGCAAATGCCCGGCCCCGGTAGTGGGGTCGTTAGAGCGCCACCAGTTCTTCCCAACTAAACTGAAAAAGCTCCACGGGTGTTGTGCAGGGTGGCTAGGCCCGCTTATTAAATTAAAAGGTACTCAATCTCAACCTAGCATGAAAACAAGAAAACACAATATATAATTTAAGGAACAATCTATTTGCTGTTAAGGTTTTTTTTTAAACAGAGCAACAATACTACGGTAAAACGGCAAGTTAAAGACAAAAGAATGTCAAATGACTATTAAATTTAAATAACAATTGGTACAATATGGTGATTGTACGGAGACCAATCCTGTTGTTAACACTTGGTACTGTATGCCTTACTACTAAATGCACTAAATACTACGAACCGAAGTGATCACTTTGATGTTACCTAAGCTAATTACATATATGTACGAGTGCGCTAGTATATCTGCACCAATTATAAATATAGCAATAATAATATGTATTGATAAATGACAATAATTATATCAATCGACTCGATAAACTAATAAAAAAGAACAACATTATTGAAAACTATCTCCTAGCTCGACTGTCAATGCTTAAATTATATTTAAAAACGAGAAAATTCAGAGCGATTATATTAATTGGTCCGATAAACAAGTGAATAAATGAAAAATAAAATTAATGAGAGCTATCTTAGAGCTGGGCGGTCAATGTTTGATTTATTTTAAAGGAATAAGAAAGATTATATCAATCGGTCAGGAAAATAAATGAACAAATCAAATTAATCTATCTAACAGCTCGGCCGAAAAGATTGGATTTATATTTTAATATAAAAAAAATGATTATCACTTGACCAGAAAAATAAATGAATAACTAAATTTAAGCTTCTGTACTATACCCTTTAGATCCGTCAAACTCTGTTGGAGGCGCCGGGCACCGGATGATACTACTATGGCACTGGCCCCGAGAGTAGAACCCGCAGAGGACTCGGCAATACAATTGGCTGTAGTGTAGCCTGGTATTAGAGGTGGTGGCCCGCTCATTGGACTGGTAGCCCTGAATTAGAACTAGTAGCCCGGAATTTGAAGTGGTAGCCTGGTAGTAAAAGTTGTAGCCCGGTATTTGAACCCTGAAATAACCCGATACGCATTAGACAAAGCCCCCTTACCATGGGCGTAGACTGGATTTTTTCCCAGGGTACCCGAAGGGGTAAGCGAAAATTTTGAGGGTAACACTCCCATTTTTTAACCAAAATTCATTAAAATCGTTAAAAAAAAAACAATGATTCGGCACCCTCTTGAATGGCATGGCAGGAATGGTATGTTGCAATATGAGTCGGTTAAATTCCCAGGGGGGCCATGCCCCCCCCCCCTGTCTACGCCCATGCCTCTTACTTCACTATAGCCCTCTTTGTATAAATATATTTACTTTATAAAACAAATTCTCCCAAAAAATTATCCATGGATTTTCAATGACCATCAGCAAATAAAAGAAGTACTAAGGTACAGACAACTTAAATATAAAAAAAGATGGGTATGAATTAGCCCTAAAATTAAATATAAACTTTCCCATATGATCAAAACTAAGGTTACATTAAAATAAAAATTCAGATTTAATAAAATGGAGTAGATGATAACCCATAGACTGCAAATAGTGGACAACGTACAAAAAAAAAGGCTAACACAGATAAGACAATTAAATCGTTAATTCAGACAAAAAACTGTAACAATAATTACTTCGATCATGTGTGAGGGTTGCTAGAAAGTCGACGGTCTCGGTCTTGTACGACGAACTCGGAAAGCCCCTAGAAATAAGGGAAAAACCATTAGCGTCATGGCGTCGTTCGCGTGCTTCACAATCAATAGGGAAAAAATTAATTTCAGAGCAAATGCTTACCTAGTACAGCAGTCGGATCCTGGATAAATCGGTCGTGTCAAAACACAAGATAAACCACAATATATTCCCAAAGAGTGGGTAGAATTAAATCACAATACTAAATGTTGAGTCTCTATCACTGCACTATCAGCAAACCTTCTTCTTGCCTTGAAAGGTATTCTTAGAAGAACTCTCTATTCGTTTCCGTCAATTTGTCTTTCTCCTTCTACGAGATTAAAAAACTACGTCAGATCAAGAAGTAGTAATGGGTTGAAACATGCCAAGTGATTCGATACAAGGAATAATTTTAAGATAATTTATTATGATGGTAAAACGACGGCGGGAGCCACAATTAACGCGCTGAAATTAAATGGTTCAAGAAATACTAGAGAATATTCCCCAACAAAACGATAAACTATTAAAAATTTAAATCGACAGTTGCAATTATGAGAAATAGCTCATTTCTATTATTCGGAACCAACAACCGAATGTTACAAAAACTGCAGCATGCCGTGTGGAAGGATAAATCTAAAGCAGAGGTCCCAAACTGATCTTAGAAATGATCGGCCGATGATTGCAAGCCAGCAACCAGGGATTCCAAAACGTTATGAAATATTCAAACCGAATATAAAATATGAATTTGACGAGTCTAATGAAGCGTAAAAGCGGGATTTATTAACAAAATTCTTAAAAATATAAATCGGTTCGCTAGCCGTTCTACGGTATTATAATATAAATTAAGCAAAGCTATTCTAATAACAATAATATCCTATTTTAGTGATTGGATCAAAGATCAAACCTAAACGATCTGTGCTTCGCTTATCAACTAAAATAAATATAGTCACAAAACGTTATAAAAGCTAATACAAATATATCGTTAACCTATATTTAGAATAGAGTTAATTTACATTTAGGAATACGGCAATTTTAAGCTTATTGTCAGCAAATCGAATGAATAAATTTAGAATTAATTACCCGATGAGTGCAAAATACAGCTTTTTTTGCTAAATGCGGCGTATAAAATGAAATTTAAAAATATTTGACACTAGCAAAATCGGACTGTTACCTAGTATATGTCAACAGTTGATATCTGAGAATTTTTGGGCATTTGTGAAAAGCCTTAGCAACTCAAACTCGTCTCTTCCTGGTACAATGAAGTGTAACGATCAAAGCTTTCAGACACCTTCAGATATTGCCGAAGCTTTTGCCGCACATTTTCGATCATGTTATTGTAACCACGCAGGAATAAAGATACGTTTGAGTATGCAATTGACTTAATCTACCATAATTTTACACCTGACGAGATAGTCAATCGACTAAAGAGCATTAGATCCTTTTAAGAGTGCTGGGCCAGACGGAATTCCCCCAATGCTTTTGAAGGAATGCCCTTCACTCGCTGTTCCGCTATGTAAATTATTTCAAGCAGTATTTAATACTGGAAGCTTGCTAAGATTCTGGAAACAGTCAAATCTCATTCCTGTTTTTAAGTCTGGAGGCAGATCGGAAATTAATAACTATATGGGAATTTCAATTTTATCCTCTATCCCCAAGCTATTTGAGTCAATCTTGGCAGATGAAATTTTCAACTCATAGAGAAACAATATAATTTCTGGCTTCTACGAAAAACGCTCTACTGCTACCAATTTGGCTGTATTTCAGTATTTTATAACTGTTTTATCAGTCGAGAGTGAGCACCAAGTCGATGTAATTTATATGGATCTGTTGAAGACCTTCGTGACACACCTTGTGTCATGACTTATTGTTGAAAATGCTTCAGAAAATGGGAATATCGGGCAACCACTTAAAGTTTATTGCTTCCTACCTTACTATGCGCCAGCGCGTCACCGATGCATCATGATGTTGAAGTATCAATAAAGAAATACATTACAGTATTGTGTTATTAAATTGTATAATAATTTATTAAGTATCTCCCTTACGTAATAATTCGCTGCACGTAAATAGTTTAAATGAGTAATTTTTGATATATTGTCTCATTTATTTTTTTTTATTGGAGTCACTTTTAATTTAGACAAGATTTTAGATAGATATATTTATTTAAATATTTAAATATTAGGTATTCTGCGAAAAACTTAATTTTATTAATAGCGTTTTTTTCTGAAATTGCAAATAAGTGTTATACTTAAATAAAAAATGGCAGGTAATTCATCTTTAGGGTAGGTACTTATTGGCGACCAGCATTTGTGCTTGTATGCACTTCAAATTAATACCAGTTTTAAAAATTCCTCTTTACTTTTGGGAAAATAATATATATATTTTTTTTTTTGGAAAAGTTATGACAAACCTGACCGAAAATGACTCGAATTGTAAACCTTTATTACAAAATGGAATTAAAATAATTATTTTTGACAAATATTTTTAATATTTTTGTTAGCACACTTCTTGAACGATTTGCGGCTATTCTGGTCCACAGTGCAACAACGTACATTCGTAGTAACACTAATAACTTGTTGGTAGCACGCTCTACTTACGATATTTATAGAGAGATGTATG
>MU193897.1:605-21569 GCA_016904865.1 Pissodes strobi | reverse complement strand
CTTATGTATCTACATTCAAAACCAAAAAGCTATCATGGCGGAAGTAAAAAAACAGGTATAATTTTGTTGTTACACTTGACATGTTTTTTTTATAATAATAGTAGTCTAATGTCTATTGGTTTCTAGGATATTAAAGAAATATATTAAAAACAACTTTTGAAGTTTTCACTCATTTATATTTTATTTGCATTTTTCATCTGAAATGTTGGAAAGTGATGAAGAAAACTACGCCATTATCGAATCTATCCTAGCGGAAGCAAAAAAGGCCAGCTGAGAATTATCTTCTCTCTCTCTCTCTCTCTCTCTCTCTCTCTCTCTCTCTCTCTTCTTCAGCCTTCTTCCATCCGTTTTTGGACATAGGCCTCTCCGTGTCACTTCCACTTCTGTCGGTCTTGTGCTATCCGGAACCAGCTTCGACCTACTTCTTCCTTGATATCATCTATCCAGCGCTTTTGTGGCCTACCTCTACTTCTCGTTGTTTCTCTGGGTCGCCAAAGTACACCCCGATGGTTCATTTTTCACTGTTCTGGCGTGCAACATGCCCTACCCAGCTCCACTTTAACTCGGCCACTCGTGATATTACGTCTGTATCTCTGGTGCTTCTTCTAATTTCTTAATTTCTCACTCTATCTCTAAGGGAAATCCCCAACATAGCACGTTCTATAGCTCTCTGAGCCACCCTCAAGCGATCAGCACTCTGTCGAGTCAGTGTTGTTGTCTCCAATCCATATTAAGTTGTCACCGACAAAATGCATTTATCATAGACCTCTCGTTTCAGGTTCATTGGGATGTCAGTGTTCTTCAGTATGTGTTTAAGTTTACCGAAAGCAGCCCACGTGGGTATCACTCGTCTAGTTATCTCCGCTGCTCGAATTTCTGTTCCTAGTTTGATTGTATGACCTAGATAAACGTATTCTTTGCCATTCTCAACTATATGATCGTCTATGTTGATATGAGCATTGTCGGGGTTCATTGTTTTGGTCTTGCTTATGTTCATTGTCAGCCCTATTCTTTTAGAAGCTTCATTCAATTGATGCAACATTTCTGTTAGTTCGCAAAAGTTGCTGGAAATGATGACGATGTCATCTGCAAAGCGTAGATTATTGATTATTTAGAAATGATCCATCAATCTTTATTCCCTTTTGTTCCCACTGAAGCTTTTTGAAGACGTCTTCTAGAGCCAAAGTGAATAACTTTGGCGATATTGTATCCCCTTGACGTACTCCTCGATTTAATTTGATTTTGTCTATTTTCGTGTCTTCGTTAATTTTTACTTGCATTGTTGCGTGCCCATATATATTTTTTATAAGAGCACTATACCTAGAATCTATTCTGGCGTTGTTGAGGGCATTTAAAAAGGACCATGTTTCTATAGAATCAATGCCTTTTGGAAATCAACAAATGCAAGGCATATGGGAATATTGTATTGTGTTGTTTTTTCTACTAGGGTTCGCAATGTTTGTAGATGATCAGTTGTGCTGTATTCGCTTTGAAACCCGGCTTGCTCCACTGGTTGATAGAAATCTAGTTTTCTTGAAAGACGGATGGTAAGTATTTTAGTTAAAAGTTTATAGAGGTGTGACAGTAAGCTGACAGGACGGTAGTTTTTGAGATTTGTATTATCCCCCTTCTTGAACAAAAGCACAACTTCTGCATTATACCAAGGATTCGGTATTCTACCATCCTGTAGACATTTGTTGAGCAGAGTCTGTAGGTTTTTTTTTATCTTACGTCCTCCAAATTTCAACATTTTCACTGTAACATTGTCTTCTCCCAGGCATTTACCGTTCCTCATCAAGCGCAGAGCTGTTCTTATTTCCTCCAGGGATATTTCTGGAAGGTCTTCTGAGCCCACATTTGTTACTGTTACCCGCTGACAGTCAGCTTCCGCAGCAGGTATCCCAGACAAATACAGCTCCCTGTAGAATTCTTCAATGACTTGTGGAATTTAATGAGGATCTGATACAACTATACCGTGTTTGCTTCTTATATTTGTAATTATTTGCTTTCCACTGGACAGTCTTGACCTGAGAACTTTCATGTTTTTATTTTTTTCGATGGTGTCTCGTATCACTCTCTCTGTATGATCTCATATCTCTACGGATGGCTTTCTTTGCAGATTTGTTAAGTAATTTGTGCTCTTCCGTTCCTTTTTCCAACTCTCGTCATTGTTTCATCATTTGCATGGTGGTTGTGCTAAGTTTGGAATTTCCTGGTTTTTTAGTTTTTGAGCAGATCTTCTTAGCTGCTGTTTTTATAGATGTTATCAATTTTGTCATTGAGTTGATTTATATCCATATTATTTTCGAGAACTTCATCCGATGTTAAATGTATTGCTAGTTTTTTTTGGAATTCCTTCTGTCTCGCCTCGCTTCCAGTTCTTCACTTGTTGGAAATCTAGGTTGCTTGATTAATTTATTTCTTTCGATCTTGGTATCAATGTTAAAACATGCCCGGACCATTCTGTGGTCGCTTCCTGTGTCGACTCTATTTAAAACTGAGACGTCTTTGCAGCATTTACGATTGTTTAAAAGAATGTAATCAATCTCATTTTTTGTTAAATTGTCTGGGCTTCTCCACGTCCATTTGCGTTGGGGTGGCTTCTTGAAAAATGTGTTTAAGCAGTAGAGGTTTTCATTGCTGAGGAAGTCCACAAACATATTTCCTCTGTTGTTCCTCTCCCCTAGTCCACAGCTTCCGACGGACCCTGTATCGTCTTGGTTTCTTTTCCCCACTTTTGCATTAAAATTCCCTATTACCACTACGAAGTGTGACTTTTCCATGTTTTTTTTTGCGGTAGATATATCTTCAAGGAATTGTTCTGCCTTTATATCTTCTGAAGTACTTGTCGGGGCATATACATTTATTATTTGCATTGTATAACTTTTGCTCAGTTTCTTCTAAAATTTTCACTTAACTTTCCCAAATCAAAGGATGCCGCCGCAAGATGAGTAGCTGGTTATTGAATAAGCCCTGCTAATGACTTAAAAAAATGGTATGTACCTAGACTAGGTATTATAAAAAATATTCTCAATTACGTCCTTCAACCACACCACACAGAAGATTTTTTGTTAAATATATTCATGGCAAATGCACTACGCAATGTGTTGGTATTAATATGATGGGCAAGATACCTTCGGAGATTGCTGTGTTCTTGCGTCTACCTAATCCTGAAGAATATACAGGATACAGATTCAGGCGATCTTCAACGACCATGCTTGCCGATTCACGCGCGAATATTACAAGTATAAAAAGGCACGGAGGCTGGAAATCTAGTAGTGTAGCAGAAGGGTACATAGAGGAATCGATTGAAAACAAAAAACAAACATCAAATACAATTTTGGCATTATCAGAAGCAAGCAGCTCCACATGCCTTAGTTCGCAGTCAACGTGGGACGTTTTTGCATCGGCAATAAATTTACAAAATGCAAACCATTCTATTTTCAATAAGTATAAATGTAAATAATAAGTGTTTTTGTACATTAAAATCACATTGTTTATTATTGTTTATGTTTCATTAAAAAATGCAAATAAAATGTAAATGAGCGAAGACTTCAATTTTTTTCCGCACAACGCGAGCAATCAACGCGAGCGGCTCTCAACCTTAAGCATGCAATGATCATCACTTTTTTAATATAAATACGCTACCGAACCTCCAGTTCTTCAGACTTTGTTCCCACCAAAACCAGCTCCCAGGTTAGCTATACAGCTGCCGACGGGTTCTATCCGCTCCTAAAGTTAGCTAGACAGCTTCTTTAGGTTCTACTGCTTTATTCCAGACCCAAACCTGGTACCGGTTAGTCACTTGACGACGGCTAGGACTAGGGGTTTCACAACCACCAGAGTAAAGTCAAATCAAGAAGTTTGTCAGCGTTCTGAGAAAGAGAAGTATCTAAATAGTCAGTTAAAAAGTTTAGTGAAATATTCTAGTGCTCTTAAATAAAACTCAACTCTTAAGAAAAACTATAATTATAAGACAGATTCTGTTACATTGGCTACAACCGAGCGAAATCCAAGAAGTAAAAATATCGGCAGAAGCAACACGGAAATTGTTGCCAAACACAATAGCTTACGAGGGATCCATCCCATTCAAGACAACACAGATGCTTCACCGTCCTTCAAATTTAAATGCCTAGAAGATGGAGAAAATTGTAAAAACTAAAATATATGGAAGAAATATCAGTAGCGGTAGATACGGAATTAGATAGTCTAATAAACAGCTGGAATATATAACATTGATACATTTTTCTTTTCAATATTCGAGCCCCACATGGAGTACAGGGCAAAAAGAGTCATTGACCGTGGCCACGCCGTTCTCTAACCTCTAAACTCAGTCACACGAAATGCTTCCAAGAATTGAAACTCATGCATCAAACACCCTTCGATTAGAGTTTTTTTCTCATTATCAAACAGTCCAAAAAAAATGGATATATGAAATAAAACGCTTACCTTGCACCAGCGAAAATTCATATATCATAACCAGTTTCCTGGTCACATTGCAAAACTACATTCGGCAGGAACACAAAGCGACCATAAGGTGCAAAATCGAACACAAATCTTCGCAATTGTATCAATTCAACAAATTTTAATATAATTTTTATTCTAGGCGATACTACAACATAAAAAGAAATTACGAATAAGGAGGAGTAGGTATAAGGAGCATTATAAGATCCTTTACACAAATAATATAAAAATCGGCCTTTCCTATTGGTCGATCCGCATGGCCCTCCGCTCGCTTCGCTCGCTACGGGGGCTCAAGAAAAGGAAACTAACCAGGTGCTAACCCAAGACATATCCAAAATCTAGAAAAAAACTGTTTAGACAATAATTTAAAAAAAAGCAACGAGATTTGAACCCGGTCCGTCCATGTGAGACTCAGTTGTCTAAACCTCTACACCACGAAAACTCTTGACAGAAATCGATTCCATCACGAAGACATATTGTAATACGAGACGGATGAACCAATAGGAGAGGTCGATTTTTACATAGTGCACTATTTGTGTAAAGGATCTTAAAACGCGTATAAGGACACGACAGCATTTTTACAAAAGGTCAGACAGTTCGAGCACGGCACATATAACAACCAGCAATATCACATCTTCTTTTTTCGCATCTGCGCAAGTCCGCGGTAGGAAATCCATCAAACTGTGGCCAGCGGCGTCGTGCTTTTACGACTGGTTTATTTTATTACTATTGGAGTTAAATCAAAACCATAGGTGTGTATTTGTCAAATAATTGACATTGTGAGAGACAAACGTTGTTTATGACATTGTGTAATGCAAAAAGCCATGGTGTTTAAGCAATAAGATCTTGTACAAACCAGAGATATTTTTCCAAGAAGCATTTCTTTAAATTTCCTGCTCATACAACAAGGTATACATATATTTCATAACCCATTGATATTTGAAATTTTATATTACGGCTCTGTTAAAGGAAAATTATACTTATATATATCTCAAATCCAGCCCTGACTTTTCCTACCCAACTGACATTAGCAAGGTCAAATTTAATTTTTCGCCTGACAGGTCGAGTAATATTGCTGATTGTTATATGTGCCGTGGTTCGAGATCGACAACTTGACAAGGTCAGGGGTACCATTCGAACGAAAACGAAGCACTATGACCTGGTCCGACCAGCAGAACTACTCGGCGAATACTCGCTCAAGTAGAGATGGGGCAAATCCGGCAAACAGACAATGGTTACTTTTGCTACCGTTTTCAAGGGGCGCCATCTAGACACCAAGAAGTGAGGGACAAGCTATTTTAGCGTAAAGTATAAGATACCTTTTATTTATTAATGTTACATATTAGAATAATTGACTGTACGATATTTAATGGAACTAAAATCGGTAATTTGTGTACAGATAGACAATTTGAAATATAAACATATGAGTTCAATTAACTACAATATTGGTACTATAGGTAAATTAATAAAAGACAGGGCCGTATTTGAGTTATACAATGTTAGATAATTTATGCACTAGAGCCGTCCCTGTGCTCCTTGCTCCGGCAGGCGAAGCGTAACTACATGTAACCCAAGCCTAAACTTAATGTGCAGTTGCAATCCGTTCCCTCAATGAGATTATGAGACATAATCTCGTAACTTGTACCTACACGTATACATGTCTGTGTTGTCTTTTTACCTATATGTTTATGTGAACGTCTGCCTAAAACCCACCAAAGAACCGTGGAATGGGGTTTTTCATAGTGTTTTCCCCATGTTAAATCTCCCTCACCATTCAGTCCCGGAAAACAAGTCAGCTAGATCTATTGACATCCGTTGGTAATCACACCGATTAAAGCTCTTGAAGAGTCTACAACAGACCCAAGTAAGATTAGATTCTCACTGCAGGTCCACTTATCTGCTGAGAAACATGTTCTCGGGCAATCCATCGACCCAGTTGTAGCAAGTGCATGCTGAGAGGAGACAGAGACGCCTGACTGAGGCGCACGTCAGATTCCTCAAACGCATGAACTTGCTTAGAAACCATGAGAATATGTAATAGTAGATTTAGGTGTATATAACATGTAGCAACAACCAGTTAATAAATGTTATTATTATTATATAATTTATTAAGATATAATTAATCAACTCTTTTTAATATAATTAGAATTACCTGCAATTTTTGGTAATATAGTTACGTATGGGAAAAACAAGCCCATCGGAATAAGCCCGATAATTTTCCATGTAAGAGATATAGAAATAAAAGGAAATATAGTTGGGTAATATTAAGACAGGACCGACTTATTTGGATTAGTTAATGTAAATAATTCTAGAAATAAGTTCTATAAACTATCTCCCTAGTAACTCTAGAATTAGAATTGTTTATAATAAGAAAGCAAAGTTCAACTAGCGGGGGATGGACGCATTCCCTGTTAGCTGAAACTAACTATAGCAAGTATGCAAACAAGCGTTGACTGTCTAATAGGCGCCTATTGAACAGTCAACGGTAAAGTATAGACATTTCAAATATGCAAAATACTTCGTGTGGAATTCTACATTCTATTTGTTAATCTGCAATTAGTGTTGAAAGATTTCTATGGCAATTTTTAAAAATATTTTTCTTTTTTGTTTCATGTACCAAGCACCAGTGGATATCCATAACAGTCTCTCCAGCAGGAGAGCCTAGTATTACTAGGGTACTTATGATACCCTCAACAGTTTAATGGTATGTCAATGCTAAGACATATGGACTGCAGTGGAAGCTAGAGGGCGTTACTAAAGATCAGCCTGGATCCAGAAAGCAACAAGACTACTGATGGAATTTTATATTGTATAAATTGTCATATTACATAGTATTATGCGACCAGTTTTTTCGAATTGAGGTCTTTCTTTTTTGAGCGATAGAGGTCGTGTTAATGTTGGGGACAAACATTTTAGAGGGCGGGAGGACGTGTAATCTACTAAATTGCGTAAGCTACTAAAGAAATATTACCCTGTCCTAAGTTTGAACTTGAACTTGAAGATCGTTATATAAACATTAAAGGCAAACTATAAACAACGCGAGCAATGAACGGGAGCGACTTTCAACCTTAAGCATGCAAAGATCATCACTTTTTTAATGTAAATACGCTACCGAACCTTCAGTTCTTCAGACTTTGTTCTTATCCAGCTCGCAGGTCAGCTATACAGCTGCTTACGGGTTCTATCGGCTCCTAGAGTTAGGTAGACATCTGCTTTAGGTTCAACTTCTTTTTTCCTGACCCAAACCTGGTACCGGTTAGTCACTCACTCCACGACTGCTAGGACTAGGGGTTTCACAACCACCATAGTAAAGTCAAATCAAGAAGTTTGTCAGAGTTCTGAGAAAGACAAGTGTTTAAATAGTCAGTTAAAAAGTTTAGTGAAATATTCTAGTGCTCTTAAAGAAAACTGAACTCTTAAGAAAAACTATAATTATAAGACAGTAACCAAACACCTATAAATAATACCTCAGATCGAGAAAACATGCGCACCATAGTAATCAGGTATAATAGAATCTCATTTTTTGACCAATAGTCATTGTTAAAGTTTTATCGTTAATACATTGTTATTGTTATAAACTAAACGTGCTTACTTTATCATCTCTTCTTATCCAACGTAACTCGGCTCCGGTCTATATAATGTACATTTTTTTATATAAGACTCTAAAAGTGAGTGTTAGCTTTAGGTAACGCTGGCTGGCTATGACATACAAAGTATTGTAAATTATGAAATCGATTTTCTTGATTTGGAAGAAGTGATTCAAATGGCATATGATATGATATGATAATAATGTGCCCGAAATATATATTGAGCCTCCAGCTGTAAACATATTGACCGATGAAGATTCTGATGGCTGATTTCTGAATAATTTTAGCGGTCGACAATTATTGCCGAAAGCTGAGTTAGTGCTTCGAAGCACATTTACTGTTGATAAAGCCGAACCAGAAGACTGGAGGAGATAACATAGATTCAGGGCGACTTTGTGGAAAAAGCAAGATTATTTTCTGAACCTGATTATAGCAAATATGACAAAATAAGTTATTTGGACATATTTGAGGCATTTTTAGATGACGAAGTAATTGGATTGCTTGTCGAACAGTTCAATAAATATGCGCTCTTTTCTGTAACCAACCAAATCCGAACATATTCAATGAAGAAGTGAAATGTGCAATTGGAATTTTAATCGTTACAGGGTGTAATGAGTTGCCAGGATGAGATTTCTACTAGAATTCTAAGGTGAACATGAAAATCTCCATGGTCAGTGAGTCTATGAGAAGGGACATATTTCGCCAAATCATTAGACATCTGCACTGTGCTGATAACTTGCAGCCTAACCTTCAGGTCAAAATACGGAAGTTACGGCCGCTAATGGATTTGCTAAAATCTAAATTTATTGAAAATTGGAATTTTTGGCGTTGGCCACCATTCCTATTTGACGCATTCTTATATATTTTTTGGACGAGTGACACAGTCTCCAGGATAAACATGCACCTAAAGGTCAATACGCTCTCCCCCAATGAAAAATGGTCTACAATGGTGCAATTTGAATAGACACCTTTGGGCTCGCATCCGTAGTATAAAGACTACCAGATGCTGAGCGGTGGGAAAAGAATACTGATCGAGCCATAAAAATCGTGGACCCATAGTCCCCCCATTCTAACAGCATAACACGCTGATGCTAGTTTTTTATTGAGGCAGTTATATATGATCATAAGACTTGAGTTTTGCATATCGATATGCATGCCTGTAAACTTAACCACTTATGGATTTTCTAACATATTATCTTTCAGTCTTAAGTTTTCAATATATCATTTAAATGTTGGCCGGTTAGTTTTGCTGATATTGAGGGGTTATATTGATTTTTATGATATCACCCGATATACGAGCAGTCAGATCATTAGTGCTCTGATCCGTCCATAAAATTGTGAAATCATCGGCGAATAAGGTAAAGTGACCACCAATATCAATTGTTACCAAGTCAGTTACATAAAATAAAAACAGTAACGGCCCCTGCGCTTTGGTGTTGATTGACCAAACCTCCGAGTCACCTCCGTGACACCCGTACGTCATTTCAGGTCTATTCCACTAAAATAATAATGCTGCAGCTTCTCCAGCAGTATTCTATGATTCAGGCAATTAAATGCCTTTGAGAAATTACAGAACACAGCTGCACCAACAGCATCATCGTATATAAAGCCCGTCTAGGAAACCAAACTTTACATCTTTAGCTCCCTTTGAGTCCGTATGCTTTCAAATAAAAGAAGTCATTCTATGTTTAACCGCAGCTTTCCGTTATTATGGATAGTAAGAAGTAGAGCAATGGAATGTTAGCATAAAAGGTCCCCTGAGTCACCACCATTAAATAATAAACAACAGGCAAAACCACCGGAATCAAATGAATGATTTATGGCAATAGTGAGGGAATCCAAAGCATTGAATGATACCTCATCCATTCCCTCAGATTTCTAATTTTTAATGTCCCAGGGTACTCCGCAACCCGCTAATATCAGTATGGTGTAGGCGAAATGTCTCAGAAACAGACATCCCGTGAAGAGATGACAAAGCAGGGCCGTAGCCAGGATTTTTTTCGGTGGGTGTTTTTACATAAAATATCTAAATATCACCAAAAGGTGAATTTTCATGCGATGGTCGGCGATATGAAGCTGTCCCTTTTTATTGTAATTATATTTATAATATCAATCAGAATCAGAGCGCAATGTCATAAATAAAAATGACACTACTAGTGAGTATGTATTTTTAGAAGCTGTCACATCCATTTTTATAATGGAATTTTATTTTGAGGTAAGGGCAAGACCCTAGAAAGACATGATTATAACCTTCCTATGTTATACCATTGAGTACGGCGAGGCGCTCCCAAATATATGGCAATTTTGTATAGTTCGAGCTGCATCTATCGCGAGCGCTGCAACGCAACAGGGTTCTCCAATGTTCCCCTCCAACATTTGACATGAAGCTGACTCGTAGCGCCTTACTCCCTCCACATAAGTTTAAAATTCTTGTTTTTCTAGTATCCTTAAACTAAGATGATAAGGTATAGTCAATTAAAAGAATTTTTTTACTATAACTACTTACTGCAGGCATATAGGCATTTCACTGACGTAAAGAATCATCGAAAAACGGCATCGCTGTACGATAGTAAGCTTCTGGTCAACTTGCTTCAACGTTACACTGACGTCCGACGTGTTTGAGTGGCAACTCTTCTTGGCATCTTCATCTCGCCTTTAATGGAATTTAAAATCTCAACAGATTCATTAAAAATATCAGAAAAGCAGGAATTGTTTGCCGCATTAAATTTATTATTGAATAAGATTCATTGCTTCAACTAAATGGCAATTGACAGCTTGCAGCATTTTACACAATTGTAAAGTATGTTTAAAGAGAACTACAGCTGTACAGCTGTACAAAGTCTGGAGAAATTATAGCTTTTAAAAATTGATTTGCCTTAGACGAAGTATATATAGCTTCTCTTATAATTATTATAATTATTATTAAAGAGGTTTATTTGAAAAATTGCGGGAGCGAACTTACTTAGCCTAGCCAGACAGCAGACAGCTTCGTTTTTCTGGAGAAAATTTTATTTTTTTCGTCACCCAAAACTACCTTTGTTTCTCAACCTTTTAAGTGGTAAAATATCATTGACGTTTCATATTTTTTTCTCACTTTTTCCAAGAAAGACAATTTTTTCTCTTAAAAGTGTATTATTTTCTTCCAATACCTGGTTCTTGCCTCGCAGCTCATCTACCAGAGTCTTTAAGTAGGCAATTTCGACATCCTTTTCGGGTCTACACTGTAAAAAATCGCCTTGAGTAAAACTAAGAAAATTATTGAGTTACTTGCATTTTTAGTGAAATTTTGAGTGAGCCCACTAAAATGAATAAAAAACGAGTAAATTGAACATATTATTGTGTTAGTTGCCAAAAAATACCTATATTTGTGTAATATACGCTCATAAAAAGGTAATTAGGTGGTTTTTAAACTAAATTTTGTGTGATTCAATCCCTTCCCTTCCAATCGTAGATATTCTATGCGTATTTCTAGTTAAGTTAAGACACACTGGCAGGTGCAGACGTAGGAATCGAAGCGCGATCAAATTTCTAGTATTAAAGAGGCAAATAATTATTATTGTGCTAGTGTAAATGATATCAAGCAGATCTATGCACGAACGATACACGTGCTCTGCCCTGCCATCGGTTGTTCATTGTTGGGATGATCCTAGCGAGGCGGGAAAATTACGAGTCGTGTTAGTTATGATTGATGCTGGAAAATGGAAAAAATTATATTTAAACTACAGTTTAAACTGAAAAAAGCGTGGTGTAGCTGCATTAAAAATGAATTGGATTATAAGTTCATAACAGAGACCGGTAAGTAAAATACTACCTGCCTACTTTATATATATTTTTGTTAGTTAGGACACCATCTTGCTTTTTAACATTGCTGTATAGGCTCTATAGTATATCAGTACGCGCTGATTTGTCATTCATTTGGAACCACTTTATAGTTTATTCTCATGCTGTTATACGTAATAGAGATTTGACTTTGAATATTTTGCTAACCGTAAAAATAAGTATATACCTAATACATAATCTAGGTAATCAGTCATGATTTTAAGTATCCCACCATCTATATACGTGCCGTAACATATATAGGCACAGCTTATTTAATACGTATCTATCTACTTACACTTAAATAACTCAAATATGATTTAATTTAACTAAATTCTGAGTATAGCTTACGAAAAAGTGAGTTGAGATGCAAAACAGTATATTAATCCATTCATTTATTATTTTCCATCTCAGAGGGCCATGAATCCAGAATAATTTTTCTTAGGTTGGCGAACCTGAAATCGCTGTATTAAGTACTTTTCACAATTATGCGTTATTAATCCTGAACCTATCAAAATGCAATGGTACAGGTAACAGCTGTTAGGTACGAATTCACCTTAAATTTGAAGTCCCTGGTACACCAGGCTAATGTTTGAAGGTCCCTGTTATGACAGGCTGTGCGTAAAAGTCCCTGCTTCGCAGGCATAAATTGATTTTGTTTTTTTTTACCTTATTTTTTAGGTCTCTGGTACACCAGCCTATGTTTGAATTTATCTGCTATATCAGGCTATATTAAAAGGTTCCCAAATTTACAAGTTTGAGCTAGGTAAATAAGGTCCCTGATTAAGGGCAGGCAAAGGTCTCCAAATTAAAAATTTTTGCGCTAGGTACCTACTTAACGTCCCTGATTAAGATCAGGCAAAGGTCCCCAAATTTGCAGTTTTGGGCTAAGTAAATAAGGTTTGTGTAAATATTAGTTAGGAAAAGGTCGCAAGATTTACTTGGCAAACAATATCCTTGAAATAAAA
Source organism: Pissodes strobi (assembly GCA_016904865.1). Taxonomy (NCBI): domain Eukaryota; kingdom Metazoa; phylum Arthropoda; class Insecta; order Coleoptera; family Curculionidae; genus Pissodes; species Pissodes strobi. The sequence goes on along the minus strand of MU193897.1, from coordinate 8,734 downwards.
CTTAGGTACAGACCCCCAAAAACAATATTTGGGCTATATAAGATCCCTGAAATTATGTTCAGGCTAAAAATTTTCGACAATATGGTGACCAAATTAGTGTGTAAGCAAAAATTACTTGAAAGCATATAGGCTGTGGGGTTCCTAACTAACCTCAATGAAATGGCCAAAAAATAACATTTAAAATCAAGCTGTACACTGTGTAGATTTACATGCTTTTTTGACATTTGACGACAATCTGTTTATTCTGTCTGTTGTTTTGTTTTTCTTTTATTTTCACAGTATCAATCTTTGTAAGAAGGAAGGTGCGAGAACGCCCCATTGTCAGGAAGGCCGTGTTAGCTCATGTGATTCCCCGCCACTGGTTCTTCCGATGCGACGCTGCTTAGAACAACAATGTCAGCACCTCGACTGTGAATATTATAAGACTAAGAATTTGTTCACGTTACATCTGTTGGAAAAAGCAGAGTGTGATTTGATATCTTGGAAGAGAACCTTGTATTTAATCGTAATAAATCGTGTTTGGAGCTAATTTCTACATTATTTCTAGTTTCATGGAACCAAAATTACATTAAAGCTAACTCGAAATCAAATTAAAAAAAAACACATTTTTTAGTAGGTTATTACTCAAAAATGAGTTACTTATGAATATTTTTTAACTAAAATTTAGTTCATTAAACCTAATTTTTAGTAGTAAGTTACTAACAATAGAGTAAAATTAACTCATCATTGAGTGGGCTGGTGAAGAAAAATAACTCAAAAGATATTTGATTTTAACGAAATATTGATTTTAAACTTCACTATATTGTGTAAATATTGAGTAAAATTTCCCACACTTTCATGAGTAAGATATACTCAAACATTTTGTGTAGAAATTTTACACAATTCTTTGTGGACCCGTTTTGACAAAGTATTGTGTTCATTTTGAGTTAAATTTAACTCATAATTTTTTAGAGTGTAGGGGGAGCGTCGCCGCTTGAATGTTCATGGCACATTAATCACGTTTCATCCACAATTTTCAGCCTTTTCATCCAATCTCACGTCGTACAAGATTGATGGTAAACTTTTCCACGCACTACACATAATATGACCGAACTATTAACTTTGTTTTTACAACAAAAATATTTTTGTTTTTTCGCCGAGCACAGAATTCCGTACACGGTCACTTGCGGCCTTCTTGCAAGTTGCAAGTGCAATATAGGCATAAGCAGAGACAAGGAGGAGACTGTTAACTGCATATATTTAATACTACTATATCGTGTGTCAAGCTTGTTTACTATGGAACTGCAGTTCGCCGAGGATGTACTTGTCGCACTTATTGCACTTGCTTGATGTGTACTTTGGTTAATTTGCGCATGAGCTAGCGAGGCAAATAGTATAGTATATTTCACATATTAAAATCATAAATATGGTATGTACGTTTTGAAATCCAAGTCAGTGTGAAACGCCCTCATCATAAATTAGTATTTATGTTAACAATATAATTTAGGAAATTTATTTGTCGTATAACTTTAATGATATTCCAAAAATGAATAGATGTTTGTGGTGGATAGAAATAATTGAAAAACAACATATGATTACAAAACAATATGAACCTTAGTTTTCAAACGGGATGTAACTGCAGATATTCATTTATATATTTTTGGGTTAAGAGGTAAATAAAACATGATATTATCACACTTCAAATTTTATTGCCCCTTAAATAAAATAATGTATTTTTGTCTTATATTATAGGTATTCTTCTTTAGACAACATCTGTTTGGCTTCATGGAAAAATCTCACAGTTCCGTACAAATCCATAATTAATTTACATAATTGTATTCTATGATTGGCATCTTCACTACAAGTTCACACCGACAAATTGTCCAAGTTTGAAATAACAATAAACAAAGTAAGTATAGGCATTTGAGTAAAGTACAAAGCAAACAGTAAACACCAAAATGAACGACTGTAAACGGCAACAAACAACAAAAACTTCGAAATAACAATATCAAAGTACGTATAGCGATTTGAGTAAAGTACAAAGCAAACAGTAAACATCAAAATGTACGACTCACAATGACTTTAATACTGTAAACGGCATATATTTATTAAATATATGGTAAAGGGCAATAAACAACAAAACGGCAAACGAGCTGACAATTCGGCGCTCTATACGACCACGCACACGTGGAGGCGATCGATAATCGAAGGGGCAACGCTTATTGGTTGAAATAATTGACTTGCGCTCAACGCTGAAAGTACACATCGATCATTCTATCTCGTTTTGATTTCTGACAAATTTTGGCTCGACTCACGATATACTAGTATTAAATATATGGTTAACTGGCCCTGTAAATTTATTCTAATTTCCTTGCCATTCATAGGCAAGCGAAAATAGGTGGAGCCGTCATCGCTTTGCTCGTGGTTGCCAAGTTGCCTACAGTTTCTGTAGGTATATGAATGTTGATGTTCTTTTTTTGCTCACGCTTAATTAAGAGACAAAAGGTATACCATGAATCAAAAGTTTTCAATTTGACAACGCTGTACCACAACGCTGACGACCACCGTTGACGAGTCAAGTTTGGCATTTTTGTAAAGGCCGCTTTGTTTGGTGTTGTTGTTTACGTAAATTATTTATTTTCATTTGTGATTACAGTGTATATTATTTAATTTGTGCTTTTTAACAGAGAATTTAAGATAATAGTGAAATGGATTGTGTTGATGTGAATCTGCAACATATATTTGTCCTTATATTATTTGTCTTTGTAATTCAGTTGAACAGGTTGAACTTATGCCACTTTCGATTGCCTTTGCTTTTATTTTTTATTTCTTAAAGAAAGATTAGCCCGAAATAATAATCGAAAATAACATTAAATAATATGTGCTTATAGTATAAACTGTGGTACTACATGCCACATTACTATGGGCCAGATTCCGCTTTAGCGCCAGAGGCCATAGTGTTCATAACGGTGTTATGATTGTTGTAGAAAAACCCCTGCGAAGCGATCATGAATTGAAAAGCTGCGTGGGCGGTTTTGTTGGTTGTCAAATCAAATAACGCCATTCTTTCAAAAACTGTGTTTGCTAATTAGCCTTACCGCCCAACTGTTCATAGCTTGCAGATTTAATTTTACAACGAAACAAATAAACCACTTAAACAGACTAAGCGTTCCATCTTAACATCTTAGACGCCTTGAACAATTACGTAAATTTAACTCCATAATCGTACCTACTTAGGTAGGTAGGTAGATTTACGTCGTTATTATCATCTGTCCGTTCCCACCAGTTGGGTGATGGGCGGAGTCCCATAGAAATTTATACTATTGGCCGAGGCGGAGTATTCTCATTTCCGTCACTAATCCCCTTAATCCTGCGTGCTTTTCTGGGATCGATTCGGAAGGTTCGGCGGCATCCCGATTTCAGCGACAGGCCAAATGACAAGCATGCATTCGAAAAGTGAAATGGGGACGATTTTAGGTCTGATAAAAATGCAATTTATGTAGATATGGACCGTTGAAACTTACTCAGAAAAATAACAAAAAATATGCAATAAGATCAATGCATTTGACCAACACAATCTCTTTCCATCACATTAATGTTATGGGACGGTTTTTGAATTTTTCTCAGCCAGTTTTAACGATAGACATTAAAACCTAGTACATTCAGAAACAGCAACGAACATACCTACGATCCGATAGATGAACCATATAGAGGGTGTGTCATTTAAAAAGACGCAAGTTGCTATTTTTTAAATGCTTTTCGATGCCCATTTATTATTTCTGTAAAATCCTGGCGATTCATGGAAAACCCTACAAATTTTCTAATTCATAGTTTTTCGAGCTAGGAATGCTCCAAAATATGTGGAAAAACCCTGTAGAGTAGAATGTAGGTCGTCGGCTATCGAATTTATTGCATCTATGATGCCACAGAATTGAAGTATTGAAATCTAGGAATTCCAGCTGAAACTTTCAAGAACCTTGTCAATAAGCATCTTCGCACGTACACCGCTCGTCGAGCGCCATCGGATCTCCCTTTGGTGTGTATGCCACTGCCCCACTGCCATAAAAAAAAAGAAGAACTGAGCAAAAAAAGTCGTAATTATACCTATATTGTAATAAGGTAATTTTTGTTTATCTTTGTTTAGTATATTTCAAACGGTGGTGACAAGAAATATTTAAGGTAAAATTAGGGTCTGATTACTGTTAATTTTTTTTTAAATAAATATTCTTTATATTTTTATCTGAAATATCCGTCACTGTCAATCAATAACATAAACTTGTCCGTTTGTTATCAAAGATAGTTTTGAAAGTTTCAAAAAATGTCACCAAAAAAATATAATAGGCATAATGAACAAACGCAGCTAATAATTTTAAATACTAAATATTAAAAAAAAAATCGACTGGAAAAGAAAAAAGTCACGAAACGAAATCGCACTTCATATTGAGAATGTAATACAATGAGCAGCAGATGCAACAAAATTGAGTCCCACAACAGTTGCAAATATCAAGAAGAAAGAAATAAAATCAGACAAAACATGCGTCTAATATGCCTTCAAAGCAAAAGACAATCAAAATCAAAATTAAAAGCTATTTCAAAAATGTAATTCGATGGGGACACAATTTGTTTTATGTACACCAGACAAAATATGTGACATTGCAATAATAAAACAATAGTTCAAAGAACAAAATTAATATTTTGAATTTTCAATCGATGGATAAAAAGTATAGGCCATTAGGTGGAAGAAATGAACCAACAAAAATACCAGACATTGTAGGTACATAAAATAATCAACTTTTTAAAGGAGTAGGTATACCTACATTAAAATAAAAAAATTAGGACCAGAAGGTTTTACTCCAGTTTTCAAATACGAGGCATGGATTTTAGCAAGGGATAGTTTTGTAATAGCTATCAAGATGTCACCAATACCATGAATTCAAAGAAAAAACCGTAAAGATAAAATTCGTCTTGTTATCGTTCTAGAGCTTCGTAATAATAATATGCGCTTTATTAATTTTCATAATTCCGTATTTTTATAAGTACACTTTTCGGATTACAGCTTAAAAGTGAAAAAAAAATATGAGGACCAATCGGATAGTTTGGGTTAGTTTGGACCTTTAAGTCCCTTTGTAACGGAATGTTAAATATATGTTATCAAGTATTAGTCTATTCCGCTCCATTAATTCTACCTATTTATCAATGGTTTTCAATGTTCAATAGGCAGTTCAATGTTTAGTATATTGATAGGCAATGCTTGAATGCTTCCTTAGTTTGACGCCGTGTTTCTTACAACGGTTGTCACGTGTTTTGAACTGCCCAATGAAAAAAGCCATTGCATTTAAGTGGGTAGAATGTACAATTTTGAAAAAATTGGTCTCATCTGGTGTGAAGACGTCGGCACGGTGAGTAATAATAATTTTTTATCTCAAAATATCTTATTCATCCCGCATATTTTTCAATAATCATTTCATACTAATTAAAATTTGTTTCCAATTCACTTAGTTATATTTGGCTTTTGTATTGCATTTTCAAGTAATTGCGATTTCAACAATTGTAATTTTTTTTTGGTGACCTTAAGGTTAAATACCGATTTTTTGGTAAATAGTTGCGTTTCTTATTGGTCAAATTCGTGTAATTTGATAATGGTTTAATCCAAATTTATCGAGAACAGAATTATTTCATCGTTTTAAACGGCCACACACATTATTTTAGATATTTTCATGTAGATTTGACGATATTGTTGGGAAGATTCGCAGAGCAGATTTTATCTTTTCCTGTAAAAGGTATAGTAAATTGAATTTGTAGTAGAATTTCTCTGGGATTTTCCTAGTAATATTGTTAGTTATAGTAAATTTTTCGCTTTTCAGACTTATTTCATTACTTTTTCAGTTAATTTGTAGCTTTAAACTATAATTTTTATTGCTTATCGTGTCAACGTTTGATCCATGATGTATCTGCATTGATTTGCGTATTAAAGAGGTTAAGCACGTGTGAAATTACCTGGTTTATTTTTCTTTATCGTTTATAGTTCCTATCTCAAAGCGAGATAGTAATTATCTTATCTTTATCTTTGATTAATTGAGACGTAATTTACGTCCAATTATTGTTCATGTGCCAAGGGCCATCTTAATAAATTAAGTAAAGAAATTACCTATTTGGAGTCATTAGACTTGTTTAAGATAGGTTATACCTCGTTCTTCCTTTTTTTTTTTATTAAAGTCTAGTGATTTTCTATTTGAAGTTACCGAGAGCCACTGTTGGACAAGTTTCATAATTTTTTCATAATTTTCTTTTAAATTTCTAATTTCAGTCATCATTTCCTTTCAATTTCATATATCTAATTAAAGAAAGGAAATACCTTGAGTAGCAGTAATTATTTATAGTGTCATTTAATCATAGATATCTATAACTTTTGCTGAACTTAAATTGTAATTTCAGTTCTGATTATGTAACCAGTGAAGTTGTTGGTTAAAACCTTGTATATCAAACTGAGTTCCACAGGATATCCTTCTGTATAATTATAATTATAATTAGCAGTGTACACCGGTCTAAGACACCCAATTCTTTATTTCATGTAAACGTTCAACGTTCCTACAAGACAACAGTCACGCAGATCATTGTGGTGACAGTCGATCCGATTGCAGGCACGTGCAGACAACTGGGAACCATTCCTGGAATGACTGGTAAGTCCTGAATACGCCTATAGCTAGGAAGCTTAAATACAGGCGGTTGAGGTTTCCAGAGGAGGTTCCAACCGATCACGTGGTTTGCGGATAATAAGAACAGTTGGGAACGTAGGTAACGCGTTACTTATATGAAAGAATTGCAAAGACCTAGATTTTATTTATTTTAAATTTGTCGAACACCAAAGCTAATTTCATTTTCATCGTTTTGGTAAATCAAATTCTCAGTAATCAATTGTATTTCATTGCATTTGTAATCTAATTTTAAGTCAATTTCCATTTTTATCATTTTTGTAAACTAAATTTTCAGTAATCAATTGTATTTTTTTTTTATGGCAGTGGCACACACACTAAAGGTAGATCCTATGGCGCTCGACGAGCGGTGTGTGTGCGAAGATGTTGATTGACACGGTTCTTGAATATTTGTAGGTTGTAATTAGTGGGAAACAGATGTCCTGGAAGTGAGTTCCACAGTGATGCAGTGCGCCAGACAAAGGAGTTCTGGTAAAGCGATGTTCTAGGTGTTTCTAGTTGTACGACGAACTGGTGCGCTCCTGCCGTCTATCGGGACTGCCTGACAGGAGTTGCCAGGGGCGGGATTATGTGGGCCAAATCCTGGGAACATCTGCCGTGAAAGTATCTGTAAAACAGAGACATCTCGGCCACATGTCTGCGATGTTCCAGACTATCCAGATTCCGGGTCAACTCCGGATCGCCGACGAGACGCACAGCCCTCTTCTGAATGGAATCCAGCAGCTTTAGGGTATGCTTTGGTGCGGCACCCCAGATATGTGAGCAATATTCTAAGCACGGTCTTATTTGCGCTTTGTACAGCAAGAGCAACTGCTGCGGTGTATAGAGTTTTTTGTTGCGAAATAGCGCACCAAGCTTCTGGGAGGCTGATTTTGCGATGTCAGCAACATGGTCATGCCATGACATATTGCTGTTGACCGAGACACCCAGCAGCCCGATTGACGAGGATTAAGGAATGGTCGATCCTGCCATAATGATGTCAGGGCCCGCTGTATTGGCCCTCTTAGTAAACGTTGCTGCTTGGGTCTTTGCTGCATTGAACTGGACCAAATTTCGGTCGCCCCAAGTTTGAACTTTCTCCAGGTCTTGATTAATTGCTGTAATCTGCTCCTGTCTGCGGTGATGAGTCTCAGTCGCTGGTAAGGGTTTTTCTGATCTAAAGTGGGAGACAAGGGTACTGTCATCTGCAAAACTGTAAACAGGATTATTCGTTTCGATCAGCAGGTCATTAATATAGATGAGGAACAGAGTTGGTGAAAGTATTGCGCCCTGAGGCACGCCCGCGTTGATGGTGAATGTGTCCGAGATGTGTCCATCGACTGCAACGTGTAGGGATCGGTTCTTAAGGAAACTGGCCAGCCAGCTGCAGAGAGAGGCGGGCAGTCCCAAGGACGGCAGTTTGTTGAGCAGTCCGTCATGCCAAACTCTGTCGAATGC
>MU193895.1:3115-21571 GCA_016904865.1 Pissodes strobi | reverse complement strand
CTGATTGGAGTGCATAAAAAATTAAAATCAAAATTCATACAAGTGAGTCCTTCAAGAATTGAGCATGTTCATGTGCATGTCTCTTGTAACTGCAGGATTTGTCGGACAACTTATGAATTTGTGATTTCTGGTGACTGCAACCCACCTTATCGTGCGTGGGACAACTCTATTAATGGCCTGAGTGTACAGTATTCTCCAACTTCTCCTGTTAACATTGTTTGTGCAAATTATAACTATGTGAATTTGTTGTAATTAACTAGTTTTCTAATAACAATAATAAGTTTTTAGACTTAATGTTTAGTATCAGGATGTGAGTATAAGGTGTTAGTATCAGGTTTCATTGAAAATGTAAATTTGAAATATGATTTCATGACTTTATTAATAATAAGTAATAATGAATGCATATGACATTTTACCATTGAAGGAGCGAAGACAACACGCTGATATACTTTAAAACGGAATTATTATCAGTTTCAGTTATTACAATTACAATATTACGTTATATTGTTCAGTGGTGCGCTTTGGTCTTGAAACTGCCTTTGTATTTTAGTCACCAGTGTAATGAACGCCAATTTCACCCTTTTACTTACTGTATTTTCGGCCTTTTCTTCAACTGCTGTTCATTTTCTGAAACCAGGTTCGCAGTACCTGTGTGCTGACACCCTATTTCGTTGAAAATAATTTACCTAGACAACATGGGCAACTACCCATGTTTCTCCACCTAGCTTAAAACAACTTCATTCCTCTTTCCAGTACTTAATTCTAACCTTAGTTAGTTAATAGTTAATAATTAAATGAACTTAGGCCAAATTACTTTCCCTTTAAAATAAGAATTGAGATTTCGAATTAAAGGGAGCACACAATTTAAATGGAGCATTTTTATATTTAATCATTGGTTGGCTCAAATTTGTTCAGATAATTTCTGATATGACCTAGGTATTTAAAAGTTCGCCAGACAATCAGTTATGGCACAATAGAAGTAAATTTCATTGCTATTACCACTTAACCGCTGTGATTTTACTTTGCATCAACTTTCCTTGAGGCTTAGATTTTATCTGATAACATGATAATTAAAGGCTAGCCAGTCAATCAATTACGGCTTAATAAAAAAAGAAAAAATCATTAGCATTAATACTTATCCGCAGTGATTTACTTTGTTTCATACATTCCATGGAACTTAATTTATTCGTGGATTATGGTAAAAACAAATTCTACATTTGCAACTAAATAAAATACAGAGTGACGCTAGCACTGAATTGTTTTAATGGGATACTCATTAAATTCTCGAATACATACAACAAGAAAATGTTACCAAATATACAGGCACCTATTATGATTTAAAACTAAACTTACTTTCTAGGATTTAATGTTACTCCGGAACCTGCTTTCCCAGCCTTAATCGTTTTTTGACCACCTTCTTCCTCGACGAGTGACGAATTTCAAACAGCGTTTCTTTACATTATTTTTCGAGCCGACGGAAATGAATTTACTTAATTACTTATTTAACTTCCACGAGTCTCTAAAACTTTGAGACACTATTTACGATTTGGTCAATACTGTACTCATTTGGACAGAGTACCATACTTGTAAATTAAATTTATATTAAAAATTTCCCGAGTCCCATTCGGACAGTATAACGTTCTACCCGTGAAGATTCTGTTGACTAACATTGCAAATTTCCCCATATTTTTGAGCATGGAGACGTGCTGCTATACGCGTGAAGATTTTTTTCAGATTAACTTTTTCCCAGATAATTTTTCTCTTTTATTTAATATTTTAGGACTTTTTTGCTCCTAGAAAGATCTGGATTCTACACCTGCAGCTATTAAATGTTATTACTAAAAGCACTTAAAATTTTCGCCGAAAATAGCAATTAGCGTTTTAACATGTTTTGTAAATTCCAATCCCGCCGAGTGTTCCAAATTTAAATTTTTAAGTATCCTATTAAAATTAGGTACATGCTTTTTACATTTAAAACTTAATTGGCCCTTAAAATTAGCTCATACATGGTTTTTAAATCCCAATTTAGACCACATTAAGGTAATTAAAATTGGAGGACACGGTTTTTCGCATTTCGTTTCAATTGGCTTTGTTCTGGGAATTTTTCTTACTAGAAACGCCCCCTGGCCAATGGTTCTCTTTTTAGAAAAAAGTTTGGGGGGACTGGTTTTTGAAGCATGCATCTTGGATTCGATATTTCTTGAAGTTAGTTTTCTATACTCTATTTCGAAATGATGCGAAGTAATAAATCATTTTCTGATGGCTGATACATAGGCGCGTGATATCATGCAGTCGAAAAAAAAACCCAAAAGTATAAATCAACCGCGTTGTAAAATCGGATCTCGAATCTTGTGACGTTAAACACCATGCCGTTTATTTGGAATATGTTCCAATGGTAAGTTATTTTATTTTAATCAGGCTTGTGTTAGGTGCTTTTGTCGTACACTTGATTAACCTTTTGACGCGATTCTGGCATTGAAAGTTAGATTTCAATTTAAATATTGTTTAATAAAATATAATAATTATTTTATTTGAATGTTCTCTCTTGGCGATTTAATTCGAAACTTAATTAACTTTGAAACAATTAAAAATAATTTCAAAAAGAAATTGTTGAAACAAATTTAACTAAATCAGGTGCTAGCCCCGATTCATCACACCAGTCTCCTATTAGTGTCAGGTTGACGCAGTAGAGCGTTTAGCGTAGGTTTTTGCGTTTATTGACCTTTAAGAGAAATATTAATGTCTATAGTGATTCTGATTATTACATTAATTATGCCATCACAAATGAAAAATGGTAGAGCCCCTGGTGTAGATGGTATCACCAAAGAAATTATATAATTAGGAGGTGCAGCAACTCTAGAATCTATGAACATTCTCTTAAATAAATGCCTACAGTGTGAAACAATTCCCGACAACTGGGACAGCGCACAAGTCATCCTGTATAAAAAGGGCGATAAACTCAATATTGAGAACTATCGACCCATAAGTCTCCTTCAACATCCATATATATCGCTCACAAAAATAATCACCAACAGACTAACTAATAAATTTGACAGCTATCAACCTTCGGAACAGGCGGGTTTTCGCAAAGGTTATGGCACTGTCGAGCAGATTCAAAACATCAGAACATTAATTCAAAAATGCAACTAATATAATGTAACAATGCACTTAGCTTTCATTGAATATAAAAAAGCGTTTGACTCTGTTGAGTTGTGGGCCGTATTTCAAGCAATGGACAACGCAAGAATAGATTCGAAATGTAGAAATCTTATTAAACACACATATGAAAAGGGTACATTACAAATAAAAATCCAAGAAAATTGATCAACCCGCTCGATTGCTGTTCAGAGAGGGGTGAGTGAGACAGGGAGACACTATCTCGCCAAAACTCTTCACACTAGCACTGGAGGATGTTTTCAAGCAACTTAACTGGGACCATAAAGTATCAATATTGATGGCCGATAACTCAATCACCTTCGCTTTGCGGGTAACATCGTGCTAATCAGCAATGCCGTGGATGAGTTGCGGAGTATGCTCAGAGCTGAAAACAGCTTCGGAGAAAGTAGGCTTAACAATGAATTTAACGAAGACTAAAATGCTTGCAACAGAAGAAACACAAGTTCAGAGAGGAAACCAAATAGTAGAAAGAGTATATTTACTTAGGTCGCCAAATAAAACTAGGAGTAGAAAACCAACAAGCCTAAATTAACAGAAGAATGACTTGGGCCGCTATTTGAAGGCTCAACAACGTTCTTAAAAGTCCTAAAATACCCATAAATCTGAAGTCTAAAGATAGGTCGTCACCTAGCGAAGTCACAAATGAGTTCGATGGCTCCTGTGTGTGACTTCTGTTTTATTTTCTCCTTTCTCAGGTTACACCCGTTTTGTGTTTGTGTGTGTATGTGTGTACTTTTGCCAAATAAGGCTTGGTATGGTATTGGTAAGGTATGCATATGCAATCACATTGCCTGACGAAGCCAAGAAGTAGAAACACGTGTCGCCGGGTTACCTCCATCTGTTCCTTTCTGCTCCTGTTTAGCGGACATGCCGAGAAATCCTTTCACTTTATACTTTGTGTATCTATCCGCAAAGAATCCTCTCTTTTTCTGTTAAAATCCGTTGGCATACGGATCGTCACGACAGGTGCCTATAGTTTGGTGGTTTGGTCCGTCGCGACGCTAGGTTGATGCTGCCTGATCAGGTGGTCACCTAGCGAAGTCACAAATGAGCTTGCTGGCTCCTGTGTGTGACTTCTGTTTTCTTTTCTCCTTTCCCAGGTCACACCCGTTTTGCGTTTGAGTGTGTATGTGGGTACTTTTGCCAAATAAGGCTTGAAGGTGCATGTATGCATACTACCATTGAATGAGCGCATACTTTGCTTATTTAAACTTTTATATGGAATTATTTTCCGTTCTTCAACTTTGTGCATGGAACTATGACTTTCATAGCCCATAGCTTTGATCCATTTGATATGAGTTTGGATACTTTAAACATATATCTGCATTAAGTGCAAGATGATTTAGGCTTTGGTAATCTGGTTTTAGTTTAATTTTTTGTATTTGTATTATATATTTTGTATTTTAGTTGATTTTGTATGTTATTGATTTTAGGCCATATTTTTAAAAAATTAAATTTTATAACTGGATTTTCTTCCACTGAAATATATAAATAAAAAAAAATATCCTAATTTGAACAGGAAATATCTCAGGGTATCCAACTGATAAAAATGTCAACGTCAAAAACATAAAATCGGATAACAGGAACTAGTAACTTAGTGGTGTCTTATTTAAAAGTTTAAAAAGGGAAATTGTCATATTTCAGGAAAACAGTAAGCTTGGTAATATTATGTATATCATTGAAACGTGCGTAACTTGCGGCGTATCAGATTTAATGTCAATATGTTAAATATTGTTCCTGAAAATAATTTTTCCATATTTTTTGCAACATATGCTTGAATATTTTTTCGTCGTATTAAAACCAATAATGACTAGATATTTTTCCGTGTTTTAGAAACTGCTTCATATTGGAGTACAGAGAGAATTTATTTTAATTCTGTAGCCTGTAGGGTATTTACTCAGACTCGATTTCACCGCCTCTTGGCTTTCTGGCATTTCGGAAATGATGGAACTGACAGTGTTTACTCAAAGGTCAATCCAGTGATAAATAGGTTAAATGATAATTTCAAGTAAGTAGATCAAAATAAGTCATATAAATTATGGTAGTATTGTAATGTAATGTGCGCAATGTCTAACAATAGTTCTTTAAAAGTGGTAAGGGGACAATTTTCTTTATTTGTTTGCTTCAAGTCCACGCCCTTGTGCTAGGACGTTTGATCAGTGGTGAGGCATCTACTTTTTCCTTTCCTATGTTAATGATCTGGACCGTAGTTTAGGTTATAATTTAATCTTCGGTCGTCGAGCGCCATAGGATCTCCCTTTAGTGTGTGTGCCACTGCCATAAAAAAAAATATAAAAATTCTACTTTAACCAAAGGTTAAAATTAAAAAAAAAACAGGACCGACAATTTGAAACAAGCAAATATACATATGGTTCAAATGGTTAAATTTATAGCTGGTCATTTAAAGATTCATTCAAATAATTGTATGCTTTCTTCATCAATAAGTCCCTCACAGCAAGTTTATATATTCCCAGACTTATCATGCACCATATGCCTTTCGGTAGATGTTTAAACACTCTGCATTTTAAATTATTGAATTGTTTATTAGTGCTGTATGTGGTATACGAAGTGCTAATGTTTCATTGTGTAGAATGGGTATTATTGTTGTTGAGTAAATAATAAAATTTCTTATTCTTTCAAATTCCTGTCGCCCCATGTTCGAACTTTTTTCAGATAATGATTAATTATCGTAATCTACTCCTACCGCGATGAACATATGGTTTCTAATAAAAATAAAGAATGTAAGGTAAGTATTTTGTGTAATACCAAAATCGAGTTAACCATATATTCCCAAAATGCGCTACCTCACATGACACTCCACAAGGGCAATATTTATTTATCTCCAGAGGCTGAAAATAAACAAACAAAATAAAGGTGTCCATATACTCTATTTTTTGAATATTGAGGGGAAAATGACTTGTTCAAAATGTAATAATGCACTGACGGCGGATGAGATAAAATACAAAATGATATGTGATTTTTGCATGGATGCACACTGCCTTTCATGCTCAAAACTGTCTTCATCAGAATACTACGTTACACGCTTGAGCAAGCAAAGAATATTATTATTTGCCTGCAGTATGTGTATACACAAAGTTAAGAATCCACTTAGATATTTCAATGAAAACTTGGAAGAGCAGCTCAAGTGCATTAAGATGCAAATGGATGAATCCTTGACGAAAATTATGAAAGACTTTCAGGCAGATTACACCAGTAAAATCGAGACCTTCCATAACTCATTTAGCAATGAATTTATTTCTCTTAAAATGCAACTGGACAAACTACAAGGTGACGCAGATATGCTTCCACGAGCTAACAGCAAGACTACGGTTGAATCAAATACTGGCCAGCAGTGAACCTCCTCCAAAAAAAGGGTCTAATCGAGGCAAAAATAAGGAAAAACTAGAAAATACTCAGTCTGGAGAACCAAACATGGAATCCAAAAGTAAAGGCACAATTACAAAGCAGCAAGTTTCTATGGCGATTGAAGAGGCTCAGCAGCAGAATATAATGACTAATATTACCAATCTTGCAAATACAAATACTAGTCAGACTCGCAAGATTGTGGGAGCCAATAGAGAAGCTGGTAACGTTGCAGCCAAAGAAATGAGGTGGCTCTTTACATCCAAATATGCTACAACATTATACTCACGAAAATCTGCAGGAATATCTACAATCTAGTTTTCCTGATCGCTGTTTTGTTGTAAATCCTGTAAAGAATTGGGGAACCTACAATTCATTTAGAGTAGCAGTTGAAGCTGATATGCTGAATGACGCTTTAAACCCTGCCGTTTGGCCGGAAGGTATTATTACGTCAGAATATAGATTTAAAAATACAGACACTAGCAACTTTTCACATTCCTTTCGTGGACAGAGAGATGACATCGGAACTGGGAGAACTGCAATTACACGGAATCAGAGAAAATTCAACGAATGTCCAGGGCGACAACAGTACCAGCGCAACAGCGCCAATCACCGGTTCTTCAAAAACAATCAGCGTGAATACGGATATCAACCACAATTTAATGTCTCAGGAGGCAACTACAGACCGAATCGCTTCCAATAAGCAGCCACCCTCTTGCAGCAGTAGTGAACTGATTTTTTATTATCAGAACATTAGAGGAGCTAACACTAAAACTCAAGATATATATAACTCAGTATCAACAAATTTTTACGATGTCCTGGCGCTTAGTGAAACGTGGCTGCAGAGTCAGGTGTCTAGTTCGGAACTTTTTACAGACAATTATAATGTTTTTCGGGATGATCGTAATTTGATGGCACATGGCTGCGCTACGGGGGGAGGTGTGCTCTTGGCAATTAGGGATAGTCTTAAGCCTACGCCTATTGACTTTTCACTGTTAAAGGAACAATTTTCACTTATTGAGATAGTTGGCTGTAGAATAAAGATTAATTACTATGTGTTTTCAGTGATTGTTCTCTACATAGCACCGTCACTGCCTAATGACATTTATGAACAGTTTATAGAGTCTCTAATGTTACACCACAGCGTGCAATATAAAAATGTTATTATTTTGGGCGACTTCAACGCCCCCTATTTTAACAACAATGAGAGTAATTTTAAGAATATTATTTTGCAATTTTTGGTAAAATACTTGATTTGCGTCAGTGTAACGATATACAGAATAATAACGGTAGACTTTTGGATTTAGTTTTTGCGAATGTGAAGTGTGAGATTGTGGAGAGCAGGGTTGCGTTGTCTAGGGTTGATAATCACCACCCTCCATTGCACATTGTACTCGATCCTGGTATTGAGCACTGTGACCAATTTAAAGTGTGTAAGAATTTTAATCAGTCGTTTAACTTCAGAAAGGCTGATTATGTATTGATGTACGAATACTTTTTGAATGTTGATTGGGGTGAGGTATGTGCATGTATTGAAGTGAACGATGCTTGCGAAACTTTGTATGGTGTACTTAATAATATATTTTGCATAACAACGCCGCTTAAGTTGGGTCGAAAGCGACGGTACCCTCCCTGGTTTAACGGTGAAATAATTTCGTTAATTAGAAAAAAAGAATCAGCACACAAAAATTATAGAAAATATAAAACCAATTACCATTATAATATTTTCAACAATATAAGAAAACAAGTCAAAAATTTAGTGAATGAAACCTATCGCGCATATGTACTTAAGATCGAAAATGAAATTCAAACAGATAGTACTGAGTTTTGGTCATTTGTACAAGCTAAAAAGGGTGTTTCGAGGATACCCGGAACAGTGAGGGATGGTGCTGTCGAGTTTACATGCCCGCAGTCTATAGTTCAGGCATTTTCAGAATACTTTCAGAGTGTTTATTCTCGACCTGATCAAAGTGTCACGTCGCATGATATTTTTAGCGGATCTGAAAACATAGACCTTGTTCCTGTCAATGAGGCCGATATAATCGAGGCAGCGAAGAAGTTAAAAAATAAAATGAGTTCCGATACTGACTTAATTCCTAGCTTTCTGATTAAAGATTGTGTACATGTGTTAGCTAAGCCATTGGCCCATATCTTTAATATCTCTATTACATCTGCCATTTTTCCTAATTGCTGGAAAACCGCGCGAATAACACCTATATTTAAAAAGGGGGAGAGATGCGAGTTGAAAAATTACAGGCCAATTTCTATACTCTGCAATTTCTCGAAATTGTTTGAGATTTGTATCTATAAGCAAATTTATTATCAAGTTAAATCATCTATTTCCATATTTCAGCATGGATTTATGGAAAAAAGATCGTGTGATACTAACTTAGCATGTTTGTCACAGTTTGTTTGTTCAGTTTTGGATAGGCAAGGTCAAGTTGATGTTTTGTACACTGATTTTCGGAAGGCCTTTGATCGGGTTAGCATAAGTACTCTGCTGCTTAAGTTGGATTTGATTGGCTTTTCTTTGGGTTTGGTGGAGTTTTTGAAGTCTTACTTGACTGAGCGGCGGCAGTTTGTAGAGGTCGATGGCTTTAGATCTTCGGAATATCTGGTCACTTCCGGAGTTCCGCAAGGCTCCAATTTGGGGCCTTTACTATTTTTAATTTTTATTAACGATCTAGCTAGCAAACTGAGTTGTAATACGCTTCTATTTGCTGATGATCTGAAGATCTATTGCCGTATCGACTCCGTTGCTGATTGTCTGCGGTTGCAGGCGGATCTTGCTGTGATTGGCGACTGGTGTAGTGATAACCGCCTTGATCTTAACGTCTCTAAGTGCAATGCGGTTTCTTTCTGCAGGAAAAAATCCTTTATTCAATTCAATTATGAAATCAATTCCCAAGTTATTAATCGCTGTTTTGAAGTGAAGGACCTCGGCATTACATTTGACCATAAATTCACTTTTAAGTCACATATACACGATGTAGTACAATCTGCTTCGAAAACTCTGGGTTTTATATTGAGGAACTGCAGGGGTTTTGGAGACGTTGAGACCCTTAAGCTACTGTTTTGTTCTTTTGTAAGGTCTAAACTGGAGTATGGAGCTGTTATATGGCATCCTATTTATCAGATTGGCGTAAGGTATCTGGAGTCTGTGCAGCGTAGGTTTGTTAAATATTTAGCTTTTAAATGTGACGGTGTCTATCCCCTAAGGGGAATTGAGCAAGGTTTATTACTAACCAGATTTAACATAGCTAACCTAGAAACACGAAGGCGTAAACTTACTGTATCATTTTTGTATAAATTGCTTAATAACAGAATAGATTGCATCGAGCTATTTAATCAAATAAAATTTCTTATTCCCTGGTCTAATGCGCGTAATGTGCGTACCTTTTATTGTGAGAGGCCTGCCAGTAGCATGTTGACTAGAGCGCCAGTTTTTCATGCATGTAATTTATTTAACACAATGTGTAACGATTCTGATATGTTTGTAAACTCTTTAAATAGTATATTGGCTAAAATAATATAAGTAGTGTTGTAGATTCCAGATATACATTATAATCATAAGAGATATATTTTCATAGTTCTTTCTTTCTTTTTGTTTTATCTAGGAATTTTGTATTTTTTATTCAAACTATATTTTGTAATTTTTATTTCCTGTAATTGGGTAAGCCTGTTGGAAATAAATGCCTATTTATTTATTTATTTATTTATTTTATAAACCGATTGAGTAATCGTGACATTTAGTCTCTAATTATTATTCGTGATCGGTTACGAATATGACTTAAAAGTTTTTTTTTATCTATTAATAATCCCAAAACCTTAGTCGCATAAATAGAGGACACATCTTCGCCATGTAAATTTATTATTATTATTATTATTATTATTATTCTAGAAACAAACAAGCGGCAGAGCCGATGAAGTTGTTCCCATCAAGCTTTACAAACTATAGTGGACAAAGTGGGCACTTTTTTCTTTTATTTCGGCATCAAGTAGATTTTTGAAAGTGTTTAAATTGTTTACAGACAAAATGTCCACCTGTGGAGATTGTTCCATTCGTAGACTACACGATTAACCAAAAAGTTCCTTCTCACCAGTTTGTTGCATTTCTTCTTCTCCAACTTTTTAGTGTGACCCCTTAACGGCCGCGATGTACTTAGTGTATATATGTTGCTGCAAGGGTAATATCCAGAGGGTTTCGATTAGGTCTCCACGGGATCTTCGCTCCTTAAGTGATGTTAGATGCAAATGTTGTAGTCTGTCTGTGTACTCCATGGTCATTAGTGTTAGAGGTATTTTAGTCACTTTTCTTTGTACCCTCTTCAGTTGCTCGATGTCCTTTATATAATATGGGTTCTACACAGTATAGGCAAATTCCAGCTTTGGCCGAATATAAGTTTTGTAGATTTTTAGTACCATTTTTTCAGGCAAGTCCTGGAATGCTTTTTGGACTAAGTATATTAATGTATTTGCCTTCTTCACCACACTAAAATGTAGTTTCATCCACAATACCGAAACGAAATTATTGCACTCGACGCGCGTTTCGCTAACCATGTTAGCATCATCAGGAGATGATTAAAACTAAACTTAAAATCTACCTAACTCTCTTTTATGCAAGCGAAACCAAAGGAATCAATCCTGGAATCCCACTAGTCACGCTCGATCAACCAATGCAATGGACTATACGGAATAGATTAGTGATAAGAAGTTTCGTCCACAATACAATATGTTTAGGTTGAAGGAAATCTGAGCTTACTTGGACAATATTTAATAAATATTGTCCAAGTAAGCTGAGATTTCCTTCAACCTAAACATATACGGAATAGGCCCTCTATCTCTATTTAAACTGTTCTTACATTTAATCATTTCCACACTTTCATATGCGTCTAAGAAATCTCCTATCAGTTATATTATGAATTAAATTTAAATTTTTAATTGTTATTCCATGATGAATATCAAAAGCATGCTCGGCAACACTTGATTTTTCTGTTCTACCATACTTTAAATGAGCTATGTGTTGCTTGAATCTCGTTGGTAAAGATCTTCTCGTTTGCCCAACATATTTTTGGTTACAATCCATGCATCCAATTTCATAGATCCCACTTCTTTCTAATATTTAAATTTTGTCCTTTGGGCCACCTAATAATTTCTTAATGTTAAACTGAGTTTGGTATACTAATTTTAAACCTACTTCCTTAAAGACTTTTTGGAGTCCTCTAATATTCTGAGGATTATATGGTATCGAGACATATTTTGTATTTTCATCCTGATTAACGAAAGAAGTTGATTCACGATTGGTCTTTCTAAACAAATGACTATTAATTAGTCTATTTATTAAGTTAGTATTGAAACCGTTCTTCTTCTTCATGTAGCTTCTCCATTATCGGAGGTTTGCTAACATCATGGCAATCCTAACCTTAGAAACTGCTGCTCTGAATAGATCTGCAGAAGATATGTTGAACCATTCTCGCAGATTCCGCAGCCAAGATATTCTTCCAATTGACCTTTTGTCCATAATCTTCCCCTGGATTATCAAGTGGAGTATCTCATATTTTGAACCCCGCATTATGTGACCCAGATAGGTGATCTTTCTTCTCTTCACTTCCTTTAACACCTCCAACTCTTTATTCATTCTGGTAAGCACTGCTGCGTTGGTCGTGTGCTCCACCCACGATATTCTGAGCATTCTTCTGTAGGGCCACATCTCAAATGCTTCTATTTTTCTTTCGTACATTCTGTTAAGGGGCCAAGTTTCTACGCCATAATACAGTACCGGGAACACAGAGCACTTCAGCATGCGTATTCTAAGATCTAGGCTCAAGTCACGGCTACAGAGCATCTTCTTCATGTTGACAAAAGCCGCACGTGCTTTCTCTTTACGGATCCTGAGTTCGGAGCAATAATCAGCGGTGCAGGTGATGTTTGTACCGAGATAGTTATATCTTGTAAATTGTTCTCCGTCTACATAGAGGTGTTCTTGTGGAGGGTTCTTTGTTATAATCATGTATTTGGTCTTTTTTGTGTTAAGTGTCAAGCCAAAATGTCGACTGGCAGTGACGACCTTGTTCAGCAGTTCTTTTAGCTCCCGTATATTTCCAGCAAGAAGGACAGTATCGTCTGCATAACGCAAGTTATTAATTGTCTTGCCATTTACTATGATGCCTCTCAACTCGCATACACTGGCTCTGGTGAATATTTCTTCAGAGTAGATGTTGAATAAAAGTGGCGAGACGACACATCCCTGTCTTACGCCCCGCCCCGTTTGATTTCTATAGGGTCAGTCGTCTTTTCTTGTACTCGCATTGTTGCCTTTTGGTTAAAGTAAAGGTTGATAATGATCCTGATATCTCGTGAGTCCAGGTTTTTCTGGTTTAGCACTTTTACTAGCTGGTCATTCCCCACTCTTATCAAACGCCTTATTGTAATCTATAAAACAAGCGTAAACTTCCTGATTGACATCGAGACAGCGTTGTGTGAGGACATTGTATGCAAATAATGCGTCCCGAGTACTGTATCTGTTTCTAAACCCGAACTGGGTAACCGAGATATTACTTTCCAGTTTCTGAAATACTCTGCGGTGTATAACTGTCAAGAACACTTTCAATGTTTGGCTCATCAAGCTGATTGTACGATATTCATCACATTTCTTCGCATTTTCCTTTTTGGGTATTGTAACAAAGGTCGATTCTAACCATTCCGCTGGTATGGTTCCCATTATATATATTCTATTGAATAGGGCTGTTATAGAGTCCAAGTGTTGTTCTTCAATCAACTTCAACACTGCCACAGGACTATTTCGTCTGGACCCAGAGTTTTTCCGCTTTTTGTTGTTTATATTGCTCGTTTTACCTCTTCTTTGAGGGTCGGCCCCGTTTCTTCTTCAGTACTGGCTCGTATCTCTACTCTCTGATCATCGAACATATTTTAAATGTAATTTTCCCATGGTAGTTTTTGTTTCTCTATATCTACTATAATGTTTCCGTCATTGTCTATTAGAATGTGCGGCTTTTGTTTTCTGCTCGTGCCGGTAAATTCCTTGATCTTTTTATGGAGGATATGCATATCTTGTCGCTGTTGTAACTTCTCCATTTCCGAGCATTTACCTTTCAGCCATGTTTCTCTGGCTTGAAGACATTCATACCTTACTTTGTTTTTCAGCTCTCGATACTTCCTCTGGTCTCTGGAGGTTTAGGCTATTCTCATTTCCCATTGAATCCCAAGAATCTCATCCGTCATCCAGTCTTGTCTTTTTTCTCTTTTGCTTGGTCCCAGGTATTCTCTGCATGGCTCCATCATTGCCGACTTGAAACTTCTCCACATGTCTTCTGGCTCCTTTTCATTATTGTTTACGCCTTCCTCTTTATTTTGCTTTTGTAGGTTCCTGTTTATATCCCTGGTAACGTCTCTCATGATGTTGATGTCTCTCAGCTGTTGCATATCAATTCTGGTTTTTATTGTTGATTTCTTTATTTTTTTGAGTTTGACCTTGATCTCCGCTACTACCAATACATGGTCTGAGCCTACATCCGCACCCGGATGTGTTCTGGTGTCTCTTACTGCGTTCCTGTATCTCTGCTTTATCATAATATAGTCTATTTGATTTCTGACTACATGCTGAGAGTTATCTTGTGGTGATTTCCAGGTATACAGGGGTGTTCGAAGAGCGTATTAGCAATAACCAGTGAGTTTTCTTGGCAGAACTGATGCGGACGCTCCCCTCTCTCGTTTCGCTCTCCTAATCCATGTTTACCAACCCACTCATCTTCATCACCTCGGCCAATTTTAGCGTTTAAATCCCCATTATTACGGTCACATCTTTATTTTTGGCCCACTTCTTTGTCGGCTGTGGGTGCGTATATTTGAATGAGATTTAGCGTGCCGCAGTAAGCTTCAAGTTGTAATAGCATCACTCGTGGTGAGAAGGGTACAATATTTTTCACTGCATGCTTCGTTGTTTCATCAATGATAATCGCCACTGTTGGTGTCTAGTATCATTACTTCCCGAGTAGTATATTATCTTGTTTCGGATCGTACTTTTTCCGCTTTCGTTCCATCTTGTCTCGCTGATTCCCATGAGTTTAATATTTAATCTTGACATTTCCAGGACAACATTATGGGCTTTTCCCAACTCGAACATGCTGTTCACTTCCATGTTCCAATCCTCATACTTTCCCGCAATGGCGCAATAAACGCTTCTTACTGGCATCTCTCAAAGCTGTCCTCCGGGATATCCGATTGTGGGACTTGAAACTCCGGAATATTTAGTTCTGATTGCTGCCATGATAGTTTACTAACAGAAATCATAAAGTGATCATTAATGTAGTAGTCTCTCCACTTCTTTCTGCATCCTTATGCCGTTAACTTTGTCTAGACAATTAGTTCCTCCCGAGGTTCCTCCGCCTTTTGGGCCGGTTTCTTAACCCAAGGACAAAATAGTGCCTTGTCTTTTTTAATTACACACCCAAGAGCATTGGATAAGAAAGTTTTTCACTTATACCGGTGAAGACTCGATCGCCATTGCCTCGTTTGCGAAAAACAGGGGGTAGCACGTGTAGGTGAGGTTGACAATAGCATATGAGAGGCTATGTATGTCGCATCAATATGCCTTACCTCTTATTGAAACCATTAACTTTCGCTAAATTCTTAATTGTCTCCTTTTCATTATTAAATCTTTCTCTACTGAGAGGAAAGTTAACCATACGGTGTACTAAAAAATGAAAGCTGGCCATTTTGTGTTGGTCGCAGTGGACGGAGTCATTAGGAATATATCGGTTTCCGGCAGTACTTTTTCTATAAATATCAAATTCTACTGTGTAATTATCATTCCCAATCACCAAAGTATCTAAAAATGGAAGTTGGCCATTGTTCTCGACTTCATAAGTAAATTTAATGGAGGGGAAACGGTTGCTTAGTTTGGTTACAAAATCTTCGTTATTAGCGGTTTTTGTGTCGAAAATCGCAAAAATGTCATCCACATACCTGTACCATACCCTTGGAAAATATTCGAACTTCTGACTGATTTCATTTTCAAATTTACTCATGAAAAGATTAGCTAAGAACGGCGATAAACAGTTGCCCATTGCCTTGCCTTCAAGTTGTTGGTAATAGTTATTTTTGTACTGAAAATAATTTTGATCCATGCAAAGTTTTGTTAAAGTTAAATATTCTTTTTTTGATTTCGTTATCAAAACTATTCATCTTAAGTAATTCACCAAGGTATTGCAAGGTCTGTGGGATTGGTACACTAGGGAACAATGAGCTAACATCAAATGAGATTAAACTTACAGTATCAGGAGCGCAATTAAATGAAAGTATTTTCGTCTTAGACACATTAAGAGATAGAATATTAGCATCATACCGCTGCTTTATCACTTGAATATGCTCTGATGCGACTCTGTATCATCCTAGAATAGCCTAAAAGTTCCTCATATATATTAATTATATCATTTATATATCAGGAAAATAATCGGACCTAGAAGTGAACATAGGAATGCTAGAAGACACACTGTGCATATCCGACTCTTCTCACACCCTAATTTTTGCATACGTTCACCCGGATAGACCGCAAGCCAACCAAGCTTGCGCGGCAATATTTCATTCCACATAGTCAAATGTCTTGAAGACGTCACAAAATACTATACTGTCGCCTCGCTCTCATTCATCTGAAAATACAATTTATTTAAAATTTGAAAAACAGCACCATTAGTGTTTTATGGCTTGGAAAACCAAATTGGCAAATTGAGGACCTGTAAAGATGGTTATTTTGCTGTTAGTTCATTCAAACTAACCCAAACTAAATATATTGTGTATGCATTTATTTTTAATTTTTGAATCAAATCTTTAAAGAAATGGCATTAAAGTTTTTTTTTATCTAAGGACGACCTACGGATTGATATGAATTTGAAGCCAGGAACTGAATTTACATAGGTTGAGATGTTTACTGGAATATGTAAAGAATTGGTGGATTTGAGAGTCGCATCGGATTATTTATATTTGATTTGTTTTTATGGTACTAAACGATTGCCACTTAGCTTTTTAAATTTTTGACCCAATGGCATTAAACCCAACGTGCTATTATTTTGACGATGTGATGTTTATTAACATTGTATTAAAAGTGAGTCCAGGCACTGTTGATAAAATCAATTTTTTCCCGACCATTTTTAGAAAATACAAGCAGCCCGGAAACATTCTTTACGTTGGAAAGAGCACTGTATATTTGAGAAATAAATACATATTCGAAACACAGCCAATAGGGTCTGCCAAAAAGGGTTCCAAAATTATGAAAGTCATGGACCAAGATGTGTACACCTATAAATTGAAAGTGCTCTCTCCAGAAACTGGCCCAACGAGGATAAATCAGGCAAAAGACAATGTTTTGGATCTCCTCGATGGTTTTTTGGATCAAGGAAGGCTAGTGATTTTCCACAATCTTTATATTTCTCTGGATTTGGCACAGGAATTATTGAAGCGGAAATGTCATTCGATAGGTATGATCAGAAAGAACGCCAGGGGTACTCCAAGAGATTTAGATTCCAAGACGATACAGGATGGAGAACTGATAGGCTATCAGAATTCTCAGGGCATATCTGTGATGAAGTGGCAGCTTTTAGGTAAGGTTTTATACATACTATAGAAGTTACAGCAAATTAAAACATCAACTCTAGTGGTCACCGCTAAAAATATTTAATTCTTTCAGACAAAATTAATATGTAATATTTAAATGTATTTTTATTTCTATGGCCCTTTTGAACTGACGATGGCTTGAAACCACGCCCTTTCTTCTTCGATTTCCATAAACAAACTGCATTGAATACAAAAATGCTTTTATTTCTTAATAGTTTCTAATCGGCCGGCGGCGGCGTGGCACAGCATTGCCTTTACATATAACTTTGTACTGATAATCTCATCTTTGACTATTTAAAATACATATTTTGAAATTTAAATGTAGTATGCTATATACTCGTATTTTAATAACAAAATTCTCTTGTTAGAACTACTTTATTCTTAGCAACATGAACTTTGATTTTCTTTTCCTTCACCTCAGTTTTTTTTATTCACCCTATTGTATGTGCTTTCTGATTTATTATATTGTTACGTTTTTCCGGTGGGTTCTGAACGAAATTACAACTTTCACTTTTTTAAACTAATACTCTATTCTCTACCACTGTATACAATTAAACACACTAAACTACTCTTATACCTTTTTAACTAATTCAACACGCTTTCTGCCTGCTATTTATATACAATCTAAAATCCATCCCGAATACTCCGGAGGAAGCAAGGCCACTCTATATGATCCTCGGTTAGGGCATCGAGAGAATTCCACAATTCCTGAATCTTCGCGGCCGGCGATGACTCATACGTAGACGCGGCAACGCTAGTTCTATATGGTAGCACAAAAACAATCGGATGGTGGCTGGTCGTGACAATATATTCCAATTTATAACGATTCATTAATGGTTATTTGACGTGTATTCAATAAGTATATAAAAATATGTAAAGGTAAAATCCGTGTCCGTATTTAAAAAAATATAAGTTGACGATGAATGCCTAAACAATAAACTTTATATTCAAAATTTAAAAACCGTTTTTAAAAGTGACTTTTTGTCATATTTCTGTAAATAAAGTCTGGAGAAAGTATTTTATTTTTGAAAATTTTAGCTTTCTTAAAAATCGATTGTTTGACTTTCACAATGTAAGTGTCCGATCCAAGTGTTGATCAAGTGCCATAAATAAGTAAAATCTTATAGCTACAATGGCCTAGCCAGTCAACTAATGTACAACCGGGACAATTGCTTTCCTAGAAATATCTCACAAGTAATCAAGTATTTGGCACTTTGCGCAATGTATTCATACCAAATCAAATCAAATTCCATAACAGCAATTACTTAAAACAACGACATTCAGAAA